>VDFB02219598.1:0-20203 GCA_007258455.2 Sequoia sempervirens
TCAATGGTGTACGACAAGGACGTCCATATAGTGCCTGAAATGGAGGCATACCTATGGAACTCTGATAACCATTGTTATAGGCAAATTCCACTAAGTATAAATAGTCCTCCCAATGAGACTGTCGATCCATCACATACATTCTAAGCATATCTTCAAGAATCTGATTGACTCTCTCTGTCTGACCATCAGTCTCAGGATGATAGGCTGAACTGAAATTCAACTGCGTACCTAAAGCATGCTGTAATGATGTCCATAAAGCTGATGTAAATATAGGATCCCTATCTGAAATGATTCTACCTGGAATCCCATGCAATCATACTATATCCTCCATGAAAATTCTGGCCACAGAGGAAGCATTGTAAGATGATTGAACTGGTGAAAAATGAGCTACCTTTGTCAATCTGTCAAACGTAACCATGATGGCATCATGTCGACGCGATGACGTAGGTAATCCAACAATAAAATCCACTGATATCACATCCCATTTCCACTCAGGAATGAGATGTGGCTGTAACAAACCAGCGGGATGTTGATGCTCCGCCTTGACTCTCTAGCATTCAAGGCATCTCGATACAAAATCAGCAATGTCACGCTTCATACCAGGCCAAAAATATAACTGTCGAAGATCCGCATGCATCTTCTTAACACCAGGATGAGCTGAGTATGGAGCTCGATGTGCCTCTGTCAAAATAAGAGTGCGAAGATTCTCAGTAGGTGGTACATAAATATGACCCAGATGTCGCAACAAGCCATCTAACTCAATTGCATATCCTGAAAATCTTCCCTCCAAGGGTCTATTTGAATCAATTTCCATCTTCACTTCCTGATATAATCTATCAGAAGGAAGAGCGGCCAATATTTGACTTCTCAACTCAACTCCAAGTGTCATGGCTGAAATCTCATGTCTTCGCCGACTAAGGGCGTCTGCCACCACATTCTCCTTACCCTGAACATATCTCACCTCAAAATCATATTCGCAAAGGAACTCCATCCACTGTCTTTGCCTAGCATTCAGATTAGGCTGTGTGAATATATATTGCAAACTGCGGTGATCACAATGAAGTTCAAAATGATGCCCTAACAAGAAATGTCTCCAGCGAACTAGAGCATGAACAACTGCAGTGAGCTCTAAATCATGTGTGGGGTAATTCTGTTCGTGATCCTTGAGTTTGCGAGACTCATAAGCAATCACTCGTCCATCCTGCATCAATACAGCTCCTAAACCTTCCAAAGAAGCATCCGTGCAAACAACAAAATCCTTAGCAGGATCAGGAACTGCTAAGATAGGTGCACTAGTTAGCTTATCCTTAAGTATCTGAAAAGCCAATTGACATTGATCTGTCCAAATGAATTTCTTCCCTTTCCTCTGAAGAGAAGTAATGGGGTGTCCAATCCTAGAAGACCCTTGAATAGATCGTCTGTAGTAACCAGCAAGACCCATGAAACTATGAACCTCAGAAACATTTTTAGGTGCGGGCCAATCAATGATAGCTTGAATCTTTGCAGGATCCACAGCTATTCCCTCTCTAGAAATCACATGTCCAAGGTATTTCACCTCAGTTTGGAAGAATTCACATTTCTTCAAATTTCCAAACAATTGGTTCTCCCTCAAACATTGTAGAACTTGTCTCAAATGCTCTTCGTGTTCCTGCATATTTCTCGAATAAATCAAAATATCATCAAGAAACACGAGGACAAATCAATCAAGATAGGTGTGAAACACACCATTCATCAAACTCATAAATACCAATGGTGCATTCGTTAACCCAAACAGTACTACTGTGAACTCGTAGTGCCTGTATCAAGTTCAGAATGTTGTTTTATGAATATCAGCTTCTGCAATTCGCAACTGATGGTAACCAGATTTCAAATCAATCTTAGAGAATACAGTTGCTCCCTTGATTTGATCAAAAAGGTCGTCAATTCTAGGTAATGGATACCTGTTCTTAATCATTACCTTATTCAATTGATGATAGTCAATGCACAATATGAGAGATCCATCCTTCTTCTTCACGAAGATGATAGGTGCTCCTCAAGGGGAAACACTCGGATGAATAAAACCCTTTGCCAAGAGTTTCTCCAATTGAATACGAAGCTCCTCCAGTTCCTGTGTAGTCATTCTATATGGAGCACGAGAGATGGGTTCTGCTCCAGGAACTAAATCAACTCTGAAATCTATGTCACGCTTCGGTGGCATACCAGGAATATCACTAGGAAAAACATCAGCGAATTCCCTAAGAATGGGGTGATCATCAAGTGATATCTCCTGACTTTCACCAGAATCCAAGTCACTCACTGTTGTCGCAAACAACTGACATCCCTGACGAAGGCATCTCTTCAACTGCATTGCAGAAATTATCCGCAAAGAAATGGGTCTCTGAACACCAACAATCTTAACCTCTGTACCATCATCATTAATGCAACGTACTATCTTCTGGCGACAGTCAATCACTGCATGATGAGTTCCTAACCAATCCATTCCCAAAACAATGTCATATGACCCTAAAGGTGTGACTCGAAGATCTACGGAAGTAGTCAATGATCCAATTCTAAGTCCACAATTGCGGACAAGGGATTCAACTGCTACTTTAGCCCCAGAAGCAAATTCCACCTGCCACCTATCACCTTGCTTTACGGCCACAAGTCCACAACGCTCAACTATAGAAGGTGAAATAAAAGAATCTGTAGCACCAGAATCAAATAGAATATTAACATCAATACCCTGTAACTGACCTGAAGATTCAACCACTATGTTCTGATGATCGGCTTGGCGATTATTTACTGTAGCAAACACTGTATGAGTACGACCCACATCACCAACTGTCAGCTCTGAAACTGTCGGTCGCTGTCCATAACCTGATGTACCTCGCATAGGACACTGCCTAGCAATATGTCCCTGCTGTCCACAAGAGAAACATCCAGTGCCTCTGCCAAATCCTCTGCCACCCGAAGGTGCATTGGATTGCTGATAACTACCTCGACTCACTGTCGACTGAGCACTCTGAATTGGCTGGTTCTGCAGAGTGCGCTTATTGCGCCACCAATTGCGGTTCCTTCCTGATTGAGAATTATTACTTTGTTGGTTCTGTGGATTTTTATTCTTTTGTTGATTGCGTTGTTGTTGTCCACCCTTAGCGGGTGCCTGTTGATTCCTAGAGGAACCACCTGTCTGAAACTGACCACCACGCTGACCAAAACCTGAAACAGGAGCACTGCCTATCTGTACTCCAGTGTGTCCACCCAAAGCCATAGCGAGGTTCTCTTCCACTATCCGTGCCTTCTCCACAGCAACCTCCATAGTCTTCGACTCGAAGACTCTGACTCCACCGCTAATACGGGCATTTAAACCCCTAATGAAGTGCTGCACCAACATTGCCTCATCATCCACAATCCATGCATATTGCTTGAGCTCATAAAACCTGCGCTCATACTGTTCCACAGACATAGCCATCTGTCGAAGATCATGAAACTCATCCGCACGTCGCTGCCTCCAATGTTCAGACAAGAAACGTGCTCTGAATCTCTCCTAGAACATATCCCATGAGACTGCACCAATCTCTAGATGGAGCTTCTGCTCCTCCAATTGCCACCAAGTAGAGGCAAAGCCTCTAAGATGCATTATGGCGCAACGAGCACGAGTATTGCTGCCATAAGGATGCATTGCAAAGCATCATCCCAAATCAAGCAACCAAGTCTCTGCCTCTAAACCACCACCAGATCCATCAAAAGTAGGAGGGCGTGCCCTCAACAAATCTCGCATGTGACCTGCAATAATGGCATCCTGCTGCACTGAATCATCAACTCTCCTCGGAGATCTATCACGTTCTCTATTCACTTCCTGTACCACTTCCTGTCTGGGTCCAAGTCGAGCTAGGACCTCTTCCAGTAAAGGGCGTAACTGTGACCCCTCTACCACTGACTGTTCTGGAATCTGTGCCTCATTACCCTGATCCAACTGCGGACCCAAATGTTCTGCCTGATCACTCTGATGAGGGCTCGGAGGGGGAGTAACCTGGCGGTTTGGCCCACGGCCACCACCTCGGCCTCGACCACGACCTCTAATACGACGCCTAGGCATGATCCTACACACAAACCAAGACAAGTCTTGTTATAAGACAAACAAAGCAAATGGAAAACACAACAACCAAGTCTAACGTACTAAACAACCTAATGGGCTCATTCAACCAGAGCACCCAGTGTTAGAACTTGGCTCTGATACCAATCTGTAACGTCCCGACTTAGTTATGTTATAACAAAGGGCAAAAACAAAGTTAACTGAATAAATTTTTATTTTTATTTTTAATAATTGTTTACACATATGTTATAAAGTTTCCAAGACATTGTTACATAAACTTAATAAATAAACTCAACACATTGATCATCAACAAAAGTACAAATTTGATTTCATGTAAGATCCAATTTATAAAACTACATACAATCAAATATCCCAAATGTCCATTTTACATAAAGTGAGATTTCAAAGAATCTCCATACATCAAAGGTGGTACAATCAGTACACTCTTATACAAGAGATAAATTTAAAAAACATATAGTGTTCATCTGACATCTGATACAATATCCACAAACAAGCTCTGCATCAACAGTCACGAACAAAGTAGTAACTGGAACCTGTTGCAAGCATAGGATCAACTGCAAGAAAGTTCTAAGAAAGGTGTAGCATGGTTTCCTCCCGACCACGTGGAACCTAAAGGTCCACTCCCTCCATGCTAGGAGATACTGACAGGTCCACAAACAATATAGACAGAACATCACGTTTACGGGGTTTACAATTCACAATACGACATAACGTTTACAAATCAAAACGGATAAAATCTCAGTATCAAGTTACATTAAATTGAAATCTCAACAAAAGGAAACACCATCATGATATAGACTAAGAGAGTGTCATCACATTGTCGGGATAGGTTACCCTGGTGAATCTTCCTAGACTACCGGCCCTCACCAAGAGTTACCCTGGTAGCCTCTACCGATTCTCGGCCCCTATGCAGACTAATGCGGTGTCGTTACATCTTTCAAGAGGACAAGATGGCGACTTGCCATTCCAGGCCTTCTCAGCCTTTTCTCAACCTAAACGAGCGTTAAGAAGTAGGCAAGGCATACCATTATCTGATTTAGTGTTTAGAACTACCCAACCCCTAATATATTAGTTAGGTTATCACTTAATTAACACACCTACGTTAGGTTACCCAGACAATCACTATAGGATTTCGACCCCTAACGCAAGCCACTCTCTCTATAACATGACTCAACATAAAAACAATCTAGGGGTAGCTATCAAGCGTAAAGTTCAAAACCACAGTGGTTTTTCATCTTCTACCAGAAACAGACCAAATTCTCTAAGAAGTTTGACAAGTCATCTACAAAATAAGCAAAGCTATAACCCCTGGTGATAATCATTGTAATAGAGCAATACAAATAATGTGTAACATATTTGAAAACACTTTCTTTTCACTTCCAAGGATTTTAAAGAAACATAATTAACATCAACAACATGGTATATATACAAATACCCAATAATTACAACTTTCAAACTTCGTGAATTAAAATTTCACATTAAAACAATCTTTTGCTATTATTATTACACTAATAATTTTAAAGGGAAAGCCTATATTATCATTATAGAGAAAAGATAATATATATATATATTTATTACTAAAAAGTAAATTACATTCTAATTATAAACCTATCATTTTATTTATTCAAAACTCAAACTTCACCAACACTTACTCTTTGTTAAAGTCTATCAACTGAAAGTTAAGTATATGATCTTTTAACAAGAAAACTGCTGCTATTAATGCATACAAAGGTAATACGTACTAAAGATAATCGTGGTATTTAACCAACTTTAAGGATCACTCAATTTAATGATCGACATTATCCATGTCATACAATACATTATTGATATTTAATATTCCCGCATAATATTTAAATCATATTCAATCAAACTTGAGTCGCATGCAGAAGTTATAATATCTATAAAAATAACCAATCTGATAAGTTCGCAACTGAAGGATATCTACCTATACACGGCCATGCATTTCATTTACGAATTTACATGCAATAGTTATGGTCTCTCACAGCAGTAGATATATCTATTGTTTATATTATGGACAGAGAAGGTGAGGAGGGCGCGGAATCTAATATCACAAGGATATCAGAGGAAGAAAGACGCAGAAATCACAAGGTGGCCTCATCTTTGTTAACTCATCCGCGTTATAATTCGAGCTTCACTTTGCTTAGTTACAAAGGGTCTACACCATACCGTAGGGATGCATATGTTTATCCTCTGTAACTAAGGACAGTTTTAATGCCTCTCATGAAAGATTCACCAAACTCTAAACACATAGGCACTAAGAACGTAGTTAACATTTGTTGCCTGATGAATATTATGGTTTCAATTGTCTAGTATAGATATTTAAAAGGAAATTACGTACAACATTAAAGAACAAATCCTTTCAATATTCATTAGTTACAAGCTTTCACTTTAAACATTTTCCTTCAGGGAAACGGACATTACACAAAACTTGAGATTTGGACAAGATACCAGGGGGTCAATGGTTATATTTGGTTTAAATATTGAAATTTAGCGCAGTTTTAATTCACACAAGCAGGGAGAATTTTTTTTTTATTATTATACAAACCTACTCTATAGGGTAAAATACGACTTAAATACAATTTAGAGGAAAGACAAAGATAGAATAAGCTTTTTACAGCTAAGGAATGTTATACATTAAAAATTCCATGATCTTAATGAACTTTGCTACTACCGGAAAGGTCTAAGTTTTCAGTCTGAAGGTTAAAACGATAAAGAAAGAATAACGATTAAGGTTCTCAAAACTTCATGCAACTTGTATTGCATGGTCATAAGGGCAATAGAAATCTGCGGATTTATTGCGAGGTACAGGGTACTGCTGCGGCCGAGATGGTGATCTGCACCCGCAGGTACCAGCCACCATCCCGGTCGCCACATGGATACCGGCTTCTCCCAATCCGACGACCGGTAAGAATCGGGCAGTCAAAGAAATACCGGCGGCGCTGAATACCGGCGTAAAATTCCGGCCAACGTTGCAGTCGGCTCAGAAAAACCGGCGACAGAATATTTCAGCTCAAAGATTCTCAGCATATTCCGGCAGAAAAATTCCGGCAAAGTCGCACGTTATCCGTTGACGGGCGGGAAACCGTCAAATGTAATCCTTTAAAAGGATGACGTGAGCTATACGTCAGCGATGACGTCAGCGGACTTTTGAAATTTTTGCCCCCCTCACGGTTTGAATTTTGATTTTCATAGGCGAACTTTGAAGGCTAATAACTCATTCATTTTGAGTCCTTTTTTCAAGCAATTTTTTTCTATTTGGGCTAATTTTTCGTGCTCTACGCACTGGTGCAATCCATTTCTGGTTTTGGTGCCTGGTTTTTTCAGAATTTGCAGATTCTACAGGTGTTCTTTGCCGTCCTCATTTTGGAAACGGGCTCATATCTTGCTCCTGGTAACATTTTTTGGTGAAGATTTTTTGAAGGTACATGATTTTTTGTGTACTTCTCAGTGGTAGGATCAGATTGATCTCTTTTTGTACCAAAAATTGTACTTGATACTGTGGCCTATTTTGGCATTTGTAAGCACTAAGATCAAGTCTAGCTTGCTGTTCTTGGCATCTAGCAACTGTAAACGCACTAAATATAAAGTGCCAAATCAGATATTGCTTGGGAGGGTTTCTTGATTGAGTGATTTGGGGGGGGTCTCTTGGTGCATTGCTTTGATCTGTTTGCTTTGCTCTTTCATTCTCATGGATCATTCTAAGGTTCCTTTGCTCACATCATATAATTATTCAACATGGCATCAAAATGCATGGAATATACTAATGATAGAAGGTCACTCTCTATATGTGTAAAATAAGGTACCTCAACCTACAGATGATGAGAAAAAGTTAAAATGGATGATCAAACATGCCAAAGCTCTTGGGTGTCTTCGTAGAATAGTTTCTCAAGATTTGTTGTTTCAGATTGAATCATGTACAAATTCTCATGAAGCTTGGGAAAAATTAAAAACATTGTATGGAACAAAAGATGAAGTAAGAGGCTATCAAATTGATAATGATTTGATGAATCTTGATCCTAAGAACTTTGACAACATCCAAGACTACATCACTAAGGTTAATGATCTAAAAGAGCAATGTAAAGCATGTGGAATTGATAAGAAGGACATCCGGTTGGTGTACAATACAATGAACAAACTTGGTCCTGATTATGCTTCTTTTGTTTCTAGCTTTCATACTCATAGATTGACTATGGGGTTTGCATACACTACACCTTCATTTACAACATTTTCTGAGATGTTGATACATGAGCAACACAAGCTTATCTCAATGGGTCTCATCAAGAGTTCTAAATCTCAGGCATTGTTGGTTAATCAGGTGAAAGAATCAGAATCAGATAAGAAATAGAAGAAAGCAAAGAATAATCAACATTCAGATCAAGTAAAGAATAATCCACATTCAGATCAAGAAAAGAAAAAATCTTCTTCAAAAGGAGAATCATCCAAGAAGGAGAGACCTTTTTGTGCATATTGCAAGAAGGATGGACATGAAGAACACTATTGTTATAAGAAGGATATTGATGAGTTGAAAAATCTTCTCAAAAAGAATCACATTGATTTGCCTTCTAGAATGTCTGAATCTTCTTCTCCTTCTACTTCAAAACAGTCTAAAAAGGATAAAGGTCAAACATATATATCAGGATATAAAGGACAAGCTCTTTGTGCTCATTCAAGTCCAAGATCAGGGAGATGGCTTCTAGATTCAGGAGCATCTCATCATATGGCATCTTCACAAACTATCTTCTCTACATTTCAGCCTTGTAGTATGTCTCCTATCTTGATGGGAAACAATACATACATGAGTGTAACAGGGAAGGGATCCATTAGCATTGGGGAGAACACTTTTCAGGATGTCTTGTGTGTTCCTCATTTGACGAACAATCTACTTTCCATTTATCAGATTACACATGGTGGAGATGGGAGAATTGTGGAGTTCACTCCTGATTCTGTTATCATTCGTGACTTGGAGACTAGAGATGTCATTGCTACTGGGGTGGTTGATCATTCATCTCGGTTGTATTCCTTTGCACAGTTTGCTTCTAATGATGACGATGTTCCTTCGACTGTTGATCACATGAACTATGATTCTGAGGAGACATTTGGCTTTTTGAACTTGGGCATACTCACATCAGATCCAGTTCTTGAGCCTTGCATTTCATCTCCTCCATCTTCTGTTGTACTTGATGATACTTGCGAATCAACAGTTTTGGCTCCTAGTGATTCAGTGCAGCAGAATATACATTGTCTTCCAGATATGGCTACTTTGGATGATTTCCTAATAGGTATTTTAGACTTGTTTGTGGAGTCTCATCTTGCTGACTTGGAGGACACTCTTGATGACATACATCTTCTCTTTGATGAAGATGAACCTTCTTCAGTTGTTGTGAGGGAACACCTTGACCCTCTTGTTCATTCTCTACATGATCATTCTTCACAGTTTGGCGTGAGTGTGGATTCTTTTGGACAACATTTGGAGGAGGCTTCTTTGTCTTCAGAGGGGATATCCTTGTCTTTGGATAGTGCTCTACATTCATCTCTACTAGATGTTGGGTTTTCCTCTTCAACAGTGTGGCCTAGAACACCTGATTGGAGTGGTTCAGCTTTCTGCATCGACATGGAGACACTTGGGCATGCTTCAGAGACAACATCATCACACATCATACATCTTGACATCCTGCATACATCCTTGGTTTTGTTTCTTCCTAAGGGGAGGAACGTTGTTCGGCGAGATTGGATCATCTTCAGCATTCAATGTCGAGCTTCTACCATTCTTGCAGGAGACTCAACATTGAGGGGGGGCTACCTTGCTTCTCTTCTACTTCTCTCTTATGGGGGGGGCTTTTTCCTCACATGGGGTTTTTACCTTCTCATTCTTCTTTGAGAGTATTTCTATTCTATATTTCATCTCTCTTTTGAGGGGGAGTTTTTTCCCATGAGGTTTTCTCCCTTTCCTCGCTTGAGAGAGATTGCATTGTTTGTACATGGGTACCTAACATGGCCTAGTAGCCGGGACCCATCTTGCATTGTTTGCATTTGTGCACTACTCCCTAAGTTGCACTTAAGGGGGGGTGTTGGTGTAATTAAATATCTTGTACCTTGTCCTAGGTCATAATTACACCTTAGTTAAGTTTACTTAGGGACCACATAGGAGGTTGTTGGAGAATCTCCACTTTTGGTGGACTTGACATCTCATCACCTCATCATTTCCACCTTTTGTGGACATATCATGTGATTATCTCTCCATCTTTGGTGGAGTGATAAGTCTTACTAGTTGTCTCATGTCATAAGATTCTGACACTTGTCATAATCTTATGCCCTTCTATGTTCTCACCTTGGCTATATAACCAAGGGGTCTTTCTCATTTGTAATCAATCATAATCATTATCATATTAATGACATTGAATACAGTTTATTCTTGTCATATCATTTCTCTCTTTCTTGTGCTTTCTATTTGGTCCATAGATCTTGGGTGGCATGCCAATTCTAACACATGGCTTACAAAACAATATTCTTTTAAATGTTCACTAGATTCGTTCTTTAGAACATTTCCATAGACCAACGGATATTCAGGAAAATCTATCACCGTTTTCCAATTTCTAAGATCAAATACTAAACTTCTATCTTCATGAATTCCTGCAGCTTCATTAATTTGTATTTTTAATAAAATCTGATTGCCTATTTTAATTATTTTTCTGTTTTATTTTGCAGATTTGACAAACCATTGATCTTTCCAAACGTTCAAAGGAGACATTTTACAAAAACTTTAAAAAGAAGAAAACCTGGTTAATTTGGAAATCGAGCTGAAACGCACTTTGAAACCTTTTGTTGATTCCTCTATTAATTTTCCAGACTTCGACAATGAAATTCCAATCAAGCCAACTTCAAAACATGCTTGTGAACAAAATCTTAAAGAAAAATTCTTCTGAAAACAATTGCATGAATCAAAACTGCTGCCGTAAGAAATCTTCCCGTGAATGCACAATTCCCCAAAATCCAAAAGATATAATTCATGCAATCAAGATTTCCAATCATTCAATTTTAACTGATAGTTTCATTTGCATTGTAAATAACTCATTCAGTTCAACTCATTCTTAAAATATCAGAACAAACCTTTAACTGACAATCAGAGATTCTTATCTCGTCAAAAATATCTTGCTTTAAAAATATCTATTTCACACAATTCAATTTGCACAATTAAAACAACAATAATATTATTTTAATTAAAACATTGCAAAGAAATAACTTATTTAATTTAACTTAATAAATTAAATCATTAACGTTGGTTAAAACATTAATAAACATTTAATAAAATTAAATATTATATTCGCAAACACAAAACAATATATATTTGAACATGACAAGACAAATTGGGCTATACGGGGTAACACAGAGATACTCGTTCAAAAACGAACGATGGTTTAAAAGGACCTGTCAATACCTCCGACAACATATTTATAATGAATTAGGGTACACTCAGACCTGACAAGCAGGTGGAGCTGTTACCCGGTACCTGTGTCTGCAGGAAAACATCAAGGTTAAAACATGTATATATATAATCTCATGTTAGAAAACACACCGTGAATAAGAATTGCAGCGTAGCAGGGTACTCACGAATGAGTAATGCTACACTGTCTTATCCACCGACACAAACGAGCAAGATCAATCATATACAATCATATCAACATGATAACATAAGCAATAATTATAACCAATAAGCCATATCATGAATGAATCTATCACAGTATCATCGAACCAACATAACCAAATAACCAGGATGTCAATGTATCATCCACAAAATCAAAACAACATAGTATCCAGAATCAACTCTGAAATGAAACAACATAGTATCACAAAGAACTAAGCATCTAACAAGTAGAATCAAACTAAACAGTATGTCTAAACTGGAGGGGCACTACATGTTGCCCCAACCAAGCCATTTGTGGAGGTGGGGGTGGTAATGGCTAAGTTTTAGCAACTTGTGGTTGAGATATGGGGATTGTAACAATGTTTTAGATGTGGCTGGTAAATGGAGAAAAAATTGGTTAGAGGGAAGGAGAAGATGGAGATGGAGGGGATGGAGGTCAAATGGGTGGTGTTGATGTTGAAGCTTCCCCTTTCTTGGCTCTCCTAGCCTTGGTAGTGGTATTTAGTTCTTGAAACTCTCCTTTTTTTGGTGTGAATTTGGTTACAGTATAAAATCTTTGTGGAGAGAATGACACAATTCAATCCAACTTCATCTAGCAGCCCTCCCTCTAGTGCCAATTCTATTGATTGGTGTTTTTTCACTTTCTCAACATAGACAAAACATAGGTTTTATGTCTCTCTTGAAGGATAATTCCCTACAAATAAGTTGCAAAAAATATCCCAAGGTCTCTCAGATGTCAGGTCATGACTATGCAAAAATAACTTAGTGTTGATGTGTGATTTGTTGCTGATCACAAGGGGCCTTTATGGTTCACAAAGCTTGGAAGTTTCAGGTTTGTGATGAAGTTTCAAAATTTTGGAAATGATGAACAATAACAACAATTTTATGATATCAATTTGAAACTTTTTTTAAGATCATCAAATTTAATAGTATGATGATGCTATAAATGTATATTTAATTCAAATTTAAAATAAATAGAGAAAGGTTTAAGGGTTTAGAAGTTGTTCTAACTCAAAAATTATGGGACAGTAGTAACAGTGGTAGATGTTGCAATAGATAGACTTCTCAAACATTTTTTTCTTAACCAAGAATCATCTACAATATAACAAAACTAGTGCAATCTTCTAAGATTCTTTACAGGTTTTTAGAGTATGACATTCACCTATTTAGCATGAATAAATAGTTGAACTTAAGTACAAAAAATAAAGGAGCTCAAACTAATTTTACACAACAATTTATCATCAATAAATTACTAAAATTATGAGTTGGAAGTGCATCTAATATTGTAACATACAATCACCATTAAAGTTTTCCATGAACTAATAATATGGAAATGAACTTAAACAGTAAATAAGCTAATCAAAATGAAATATGGAGGTTGAATCATGCACACATAATGAGAAATACACCAAGAAACCATCAACTTCAAATGTGTTTCTTATATATTGTTGTAGAATATCTTTTGTAACAACTCATCTCTCTTTGAAAATGAGAGGATGCCCCTATTAATAGCTTTCAAAAAGTAGAATGAATGGCCAAGCTTAACTCTCAATGAATGACCCAGATTCATTCTAACTTAGGGTTTTCACATCACCCAATATGAGTACAAAATTTACAATATAAAATAGGCCACTTTGTCTTTTTCCCTATTTTGTCCTTTAGCCTGTTTTGTCATATAGCTAATTTTTTCCTTTAGCTACTTCAACAAGTATTTGTCTTCTATTATGGGATTTCCAACTTTCTTTTGTAATGAAGCATAATAGAAAAACCTCCCTATAATGATCTGGAGCTTATCCCATTTGGTGAAGTCAGATTTAGTGATTTTGAAGGAAATCCTCTGGAATTCATCCACCATTCACCATAATTCCTTATGTATGTATCTCATGCTTTAACCATTTGTTTTGATTCAAAGAAAGCATGTGTGGAAAAATCAATAAATTATGCTTACAAGGTGTCACCAACTCCATGTTCCATTCTCTTGTGAAATTCATGTTTCACTACCTCTAGATCCAATTCTTGTGTAGACATCTTATATCTAATTAGTAATTCTAAGAGTTCATCACCCTCACCCACATGGGAAACAACATGGGCATGAATAACATCCAATTCAATCAGGGACTTCTCTAGGACCTCCTTTTTGAATACAAGATTAATTAACCAAGTATTGGGTAGGTAGTGATCTTCTTTTGGCAAGGCCAACTCCTTCTCCCAAACCTCCATGGATAGCTTAAGAATGATTTTTAGTTTAGGGTATGTGATTTTGTAAAGATTAGGGAAATCTTTACATGTGTTCCTCTTTTTCAATTTACTTTTGTAGGACTAAATAATGATTATAAATTTTGTTTACATAGAGGATACCTTTATTACCCATGTTGATTACCCTCTTGAACCATTCTAATGTGGACTTGGTCTAGTTCTTCATTCTTTCCATTTTATTAATCTCCTACTTTGATATCAAGGCAGGTTTCAATGATTCCATTGGGGCTTCTTGCCAAATTTTGGTCCATTGTTGTATGAAGGCAGTCAATTCTACTAGTTGTGCTTTCAACTCTTCCTTCATGGATTGATCCTTATCATTTTGTTGCAAAATTTTGGTAACAGACCTCTGAAAATCATCAATCTTTTGGGCTTTGAATGTGGGGCCTAAGTTGATAGTTGTTACTTGATAGTCCTTGTCCTAAAGGGCCCCTACATCCTTTTTTGTAGCTTGAGTGGAAACATGCAATATATGAGAACCCAAGGAATCTATTGTGATGTGAGACCTAACCTTCAATTTCTTCTTTTCTCATGTCTTCACTTGGGATCAAGCTAATATAGCCTCCAAGTGGGCCTTAGGGTTTGAAAGCACATGAGCTTTTCTTTTCAGCTATTGCTCCATCCATGAGGGGAATTTTGTTTGATGGTTAGGGGATGTAGTGTTGAATTCATTATCCCATTCCTCTTGACCTCTTGAAAGCTCCTCCTCTTGTATTATTTCCTTTCCTTTGTCAGGCTCAGTGAATTATTCATTTCCCTCATCAATATTTTCTTCTAATGCTACCATTTTGGTTTCCTCATGCTCAACCTCAACTTCTTGATCTGCCTCAATATTATTCTTATCTATATCCTCCTCTTTATCTTGTTTTTCTTCTGGAGGCACTTCTTCATTCTATAGGCCCTTATCTTGGCCATCCTCCAGGAGTTCATAACTTTTCTCCACATCAATCTCTACATCAATTCTTTCTTTCTTGGAGTGATGTTCCTTCGGAGTTGCCTCTTTGTCATTGTGTTCTTCATTTTGTTCATCCTCAGGCTCTTGATCTAAGGTTTCTACATCATAGTGGGTCTCAAAAGATTACTCATTTGAACCCTATCCTTAGGAATTTGTTTCCCATCTTCATCTGAATCCACTTCATCTAGATAAATTCTTAGGCCCTCCTCGACATGTTTGTAGTAGTCATCACAGTTTGAGTCCTCAAGCTCCTCAATGATATTCATTGTTTCTTTGAACCGCTCCTTGCTTAGTCTCTCCATCTCCTCACATATTTTCATGGTGGATTCCATCTTGGGTGGCTCAATAGGAGGTGGAGGGATAGGTAGTGAAGCGGTGAGTTGAGTCATAAGCAATTTACCTTGGGGATTCAAAATAACCACTAAAAATTGGGGTTATATATTTTGTAGATAAGAGAAAAATGTCTTAGGAAAGGAAATAGGTGCCATAGATGTTGTAGGAATAGGATGTAGCAAGGTAGAGAGAGTTGGTAATGGAGGAAAAAGTGAGGTAGATGATAGAGGAGAAGAGGTGGATGATGAGGAATCCACCACAACCATGGGAGTGGTCAGGGAAGCTGAGGTGAGGTGGAAAGATATGTCCATGGTGGGTGGTGTTGATATAGGAAATGATTGAGGAGTGAAAGGGGATGGTACCATAGTGGTAGCTAAAAGTGCAGAGGTGGCAGGTGGAGGTGATTTCAAGTGCTCTTCTTCCTCTGGGGGTGAGGACTCTTCTTGTATTATGGGAATATAAGAGACAAATGTTCTTGTATTCTTGGCCTTTTTAGGTGGTCTTTGCCCCTTAATAGCCTTCTTGGTATATACTTTTTTCTTGGGCTACTTTTATAATGCATCCTTTCTTTTCTTTGATCTTGTGACAAGTGGAGACTTGGGAGCCTCACCCGAAGAAATCATAACATCACCACTATTTTCCTCACAATTAAGTTCATCTTTTAATTCTTCATATGTCAACTTCATACCCTATTGTTGCAATTGGGCCACTTGGACATCCAAGCACTTCTTAGTTCTATATTCTATTAGACGAGTGACTGTGTCCAAGTCCTTCAACTTTGGCTTTGTCCAATCAACCATCAAAAATGGAACATTGGCAAGATCATTGTAACTTTCATTGAGAAAATTATCATCTTCCATCACTTGGTTAGGGACCCAGGAACAAATTAATAGACTTCACAAATTTGTCTTTCATTCTCATATAATACCTTCTTCTGATCTCATGGTCATCATCATTGTTGACCCATAAATCTTCAATATGTGGCCTATTGGCGTATTTCCTTGCAACCTAATTTTTTAGTTTTCATAGAGGATCCAAGTCCCCTCTCTCTGTGTGCAACTCCAATATATTCTACGAGTTCCTTTCCTAATTTTTTTGTACAAGGGGTAGTAGGGAAGGAATATACTCGACCAAAAAAATGAGGTAGGGAACCCCAAAATAGTGTGTCTTGCAGCAATGAATCGGTAGTCTACAACTACCAAGTTAATTCCAATAAAATTCTTCTATAATTGGGGTACCTAGGTAAACGGTATGGGAATCTTGAGAATCCCTCAGCCCTTATGTAGGTAATTTTAGGGAACTAAATGAACTAGTACCCAAAGTTCTTTCCCAATGCCTTCATGTTGTGGGACATTCTTCTATGGTAGTCTTTTGATAATTTCCTCACAATGTGCATTATAAAGGCATCATTGACCTGGCATCTATAGTCTTTCTTATAATTCCTATATTGAAGCTATGGGTAACAATCATAGATTGGAGTCTACCCTTTCTTTGTTCCCAAATGACCAACACAATCAAGGAAAACTTTAGTGGTGAATCTTCACCAATTGGAAAATAATTAAAATTAGGACTTCCAGAAATGGCTAATAGTACAAGTTAAAAAGGATGTTGAATCACCAAGTTTTTACAAAAAAATAATTTCATCTCAATTAATTCGCCTCTGTAAATGATGTGTCATTAGAACTGATTCACTAGTAGTTTTTACTATAATTACAAATATTAATTAAATTTTCCATTAATATTATATTACTACCATTAATCTTGGGGCAATATCACCACAATATTAAATTAACATTTAATTTTAGGGATACTTTAGCCTTGAATAGGGCTTTTATTTATTGTCATCGAACCATCGATTATCTTTTTAATTAGATGGGTACAGTTTGATTTCATGCCCTAATACACACATTCCTTTTAAAAGGCTTCTTAAGGTCCAACATTTTTTTTGGTCCACACGATTAAACCTAATCATGTGGCCCCAAACAAATTATGGGCTTCAACAAGCCTTTTAAAAGGCACATGTGTATTAGGTCATCAAATAACCCTGCAACCAGTCAATTAAAAAGCTAATCAATGGTCTTCATTGTCAGCCTATCACCCAAAAATTGAACCTTGTAACCTATGTTGTGGGGTTCTAGAAGTTTGAAACTGGGCAACAGTGTGTTGGTCGAGGATCACTGACTTCTCTAACCTTGGAACATTGTCGTGGTGTTCAAAAGTTTCTTAACTTCCTGACTAGTCGATCTTCTTTGTTGTCGCGACGTCTTGGAGTTTCCTAACCTCCAACTGGAGGTCGTGAAGTTTATGGTTTCTCTAACTAGGCAACAAGCCAATGGATGGTGGGGCTGGTCTACGTGGATGGTGATGACCACGTATGACAGTGACTTGGATGCTGACTTGGAGGTTGGGAGTTAAATATTTAAGTCTTTTTCGGGAGACTTGTTGCGAATATTATAGATTCCCATCTTGAGACCACAAGGAAAGGCTGATAGTTTGGTGTGAAATTTAAAGGAAATGGATGAGTGATGTGTCAACATGTGGCACAATTTCATTTATTGATTTTACATCACTATTGTAAATCAATAATCATTAGAAAAATTTAAGAGGAGAGATTCGCCATTGTAATTAATATTTTTAGTGATTATTCACTAGGATTCACCACTGTGATTATTATTTTTACCAATTATTCATTAAGATTCACCAATATTTTATAACTTTTTTTAATAATGAGCATATATTTGCTAGGAAAATTAATATTTTTTTCAAATAAAAGGAAAGATTTGCCAGGATTTTACACCTTCGCCAAGGGGGGGTTTCTTAAAGTTATCCTTGAACACAATCCAATCCTTTGTATGGAAAGGTGACCACCAAAAGATATACAATGTAGGAGGTCATATAGAACTCCTTGTATTCTTTATTGCAACAAATTGTTTATGTATGTTATCACTATTTATCTTTGCCTAGTGAAATTTGGCTTCACCTCGAAGGATTTAATCTACAAATTACATCCATTCCTTGAAGAGTGAGGAAGTGGGGATCCTCGTTACTCTTCTCAATAACATCATGAGTTCATTAACCTCCTCCACAAAGTCAATCCAGTATAGCTTTTGAGGCACTTTATTGGCACTTCCCCTCTTATCAATCAGCCATATCTTATTTACAGTCCTTTTGCATCTAGTGGGGTTTTCTTTCTAAACATTTAGTGAATATTCCTTCTCAATTTCCTCCATCTTGTAAAACAAGGGGATGGCAAATATTTTCCTAATTGACATAGGATTCAAATCTTCCAAGACTCTTCCATCCATAATCACTATTCTTCTCGATTGTGAGTGGTAACATTATCTGCATGTAAAGATCAATTTTGGGTTGATTAGGGTTGGATGGAAGCATGTTTCCTTTGCAATTATGCTTCTCTTTATTCTCCAAACCTCCTAATTCTTTGGACTAACCAAGACCCATTGTCTAAATTCATCTATGCTGACATGACCAAGGTCTATGTCCATTACTTTGTACCAATTCGAGGTGATATTTGAGTTGCACTCAACCCCATGGAAATCATACTTCATTTTAGCATTTTCCTCTTTTCCTTTTGTAGCTTTCACACTCTTCTTTCCCTTATCACTTTTCTTGGCTAGTTTCATAAATCCTACACAAATAGCATGTAGTAAATGCCTTAATAAAAGAGAGAAACACATAATCATGCTAAAATGTCATAAGTGCATCCACATACCTCAAAGAGATCATTACATTCATAAATTTTCATCATTTTATACTTTTTTGTGAAGTTTGTAGCTTTGTGGGTTTGGTGATGTGGGTTTCTACCTTGTGGAAGCTGCTAATGATTTGGACGTAGAAAATGACTCAGGGAGAATGGCAACCCACAGATGAAGTTTTGCAAGGGAATATTTGCATTGGAAAAACTCCAAGTTACTTTGAATATGAACTCATTAGATCACGTGGGCTATGAAAATTAGATCATTTGGAATCATATTCCTTAGAAAAAATTTCAATTTAGTTTCATGTAAAAAATTATGATGTGAAAGTTGTCACTCGGAGGCTCGTTCATGTTCTGCCACTAATAAAAACTTTGAGGCTACAAAATTTTTCCAAGGGAGTTTCACCCCTCAAACCTTGCATCAATTTTATAATGGAAAAATTTTCTCAAGTTATTTTATAATGTGGGAAATATGAGGGAAAAGAATGTTTTCTTGCCTAACTTTGAGGATTTAGTCATTTTGTAAGTTCTAGAAACTTGACATGCTCGTGCCACTCAGGTAGACTTCATCAATTTTTTGGTAGTTAGAAGATGAAGTTGTGCCAATAGATATCTAGAGATGAATTTTTGCAAATAGATACTCGTACGAAGAGACCCGCGACAGTGTTTTGGCTTAGACCTTCCATTTTCACTCAAAGAGTCAATGTGAGATCATTTAGGTTCATGCTTACATCATCATCTAAGTGAATGTGAGGAATGTTGAGGTGGAAGCCTATGAATGGAAAGTTATTAGAATTTCACTATTGTTAGCAACTTAGGTTGGATGGACTTCAGGCAACAACAACCCACAAGGATGGACCTGTGGGTACCCAATGACTTAGCAATTTCATGGTTTCAAGTTTATTTGATGCTTGTGGAGGTGGATGGTGTGAAAGAAATGAGTGGGAAAGTGGTTATGGTTTTTTCATTAACAATGGCCATGGTCCCATGGTGACTTATTGAAGGAGGGGTGATCCCACAATAATGATTTACAATTTTTGGCCAAACTGGACACTAGTTTTTTTTTTCTTAACTAAATCTTCACATTCTGGTACCTATAGCAGTTAAACCGCGAGGAAATTGAAGATGATGCAAACTAGAGTCTTGTCAAAAATTTTCTGTAGATTTTAAAAATATTTTTTTTCA
>VDFB02219600.1:0-19883 GCA_007258455.2 Sequoia sempervirens
ATTTACAATGCCCAAAACTCCTCTCAAAAATTCAAATTTCTCTTGTGCTAAAGCCTTTGTAAATATGTCTACAAATTGTTCTTTAGATCTGCAATGTTGTAGATTGATTTCTCCATTGTTCACTAACTCTTGAATAAAGTGATATCTAGTATCAATGTGTTTTGTCCTCTTGTGAAAAACATGATTCCTTGACAGTGCAATGGTGGACTTGTTGTCACAATAGATTATAGTTGGCTCCTCTTATTCATGTAGTAGATCCTTCAAGACTCTTCTCATCCACACTGCTTGACATGCTGTTGATGTTCCTGCTACATACTCTGCTTCTGCTGATGAAATTGTCACTATAGGTTGCTTCTTTGATGCCCATGCTACAACGCCTGTTCCAAGATGAAATGCATATCCAGATGTACTTTTTCTATCATCAATACTACCTGCAAAATCACTATCTGTATACCCCACCAATTGAAATTTATTTGAAGTAGAATACAATATGCCATGATTCATATTTCCTGCAATGTACCTCAATAATCTTTTTCCTGCTTGCCAATGTGAGTTCTTTGGTGAATCCATGAATCTCAAAATCAAACTTACTCTATACATTATATCTGGTCTAGTTGTTGTGAGATACATCAAACTACCAACCAATTTTCTAAATATAGTTGAATCAAAATCAATCTCATTATCTTCTCTACTTAGTTTTGTGCCTATTGCCACAGGTGTAGAAACTGGACTACAATTTATCATTCTAAACCTTCTCAAAACATCTTTTGCATATTTATTTTGACAAATGAAAATTCCCTTATCATTTTGTGTTACTTCAATGCCAAGAAAATATTTCATCAACCCCAAATCAGTCATTTCAAATTCCTTCTTCATTGCTGATTTAAACATGTCAATAGAAAGATTACCTGTAAAAATCAAATCATCAACATACAAGCAAACAATTAAAATCTGACCTTGCTCATTGACTTTGGTATATAGAGTAGGCTCACTAGTACTTCTGTTGAATCTATTGCTTATCATGTATGAATCTATCCTGCTGTACCATGCTCTTGGAGCTTGCTTCAATCCATAGAGTGCCTTCTTTAACCTATAAACTTTGTCTTCATAACCTTTTATTTCATATCCTGGTGGCTGCTGCACATAAACCTCTTCTTCTAAATATCCATTCAAGAAGGCTGATTTAACATCCATTTGATAAACCTTCCAATCATTTTGAGCTGCAATAGCTAGTACCATTCTAACAGTATCAAGTCTTGCTACAGGTGCAAAAGTTTCATTATAATCAACTCCATATTCTTGAGAAAATCCTTTAGCTACTAGTCTTGCCTTATATTTGTCAATTTCTCCATTTGCATTATACTTAGTTTTATAAACCCATTTTACACCAATGCAATCTTTTTCCTTAGGCAAATCAACTAAATCCCATGTATCATTCTTCTCAATGGATTCCATTTCATCATTCATTGCATTAATCCAATGTTCTTCCTTAATTGCATTTTCAAAATAAATAGGATCTTGAGCAAATAAAGCAAAGTTTGATTGCAAATCTATCTTATCTCCTTGATCATAAATTTCTACTTCAAAATCATCAATGAATGTTAGAAAATAAATGCTTCCCCCTAAAGATGGTGTTTGCATTGGACCACATATATTAGTATGCACAATTTCTAAAGGTGCCCATGCTCTATATGACATTCCCTTTGGAAAACTTGTTCTATGATGCTTAGCCAAAATACAACTTTCACATAAACTTAATGGTGCTTCAATAGGGGGTAAGCCTCTTACCATTTCTTTCCTTTTCAATAAACACAATCCTTTGAAGTTAAGATGACCATACCTCAAGTGCCATATCCATGCTTGATCTTGACTTGATGCCTTGAAACTTGCTTCAATCTTCTCCATTAATTCATTCTTCATTTGAAGTGGGAACATTCTGTTATTTGTCATTTCAACCTTTGCAATCACCTTATTACTAGGAGGAATATCAAATATAGTGCACACATTATTTTCAAAAACAACTCTATAACCCTTTTGAGAAAGTTGTCCCACACTTATGAGATTATGCTTCAAACTAGGTACAAAATAAACATCAGGAATGGACTTCTTACCAAGCTTTGTCATCACATTAATTGCACCTTTACCCATGACTGCAACTGTATTATCATTCCCCAATTTAATTTCTGATTTCACTGAAGTATCCAAACTTTCAAACAAGTCTTTATTTCCTGTCATATGGTTACTGCAACCACTATCTAGAAACCAAATGTTACTTGAACTTTCTTGAGCTACATGACAACTAATGAACAATGTCTCAGAATTACTCTCAGAAAAATTTGCAGTTTGCTTTCCCATATCAGCTTGCTTCTTTCGACATTCATTTGCAATATGACCATACTTCTTGCAATAGTAACATTGAACATTGGATTTGTCATACCTTTGTGATGCTTGATTGTTATTGCGTCCTCTTGAATTGAAACTTTGATTTCTCCATCCTCCTAGATCTAGACTCTTCCATTCTTCTCTTTGAAAATTACTTCTTCCTCTTCCTCTTCCTCTGAATCCTAGATTTCCTCTTCCTCTGCCTTTGCCAAATGTCATTTGTGCTTTGAATGCACTCTCCAATGAGGTATTATTATTCCTGTTCAATCTCAACTCATAATTTTTCAAAGTACCAAACAACTCATCTATTGAATATGTTGACAAATCCTTAGCGTAGACACCTAAAAATGACCTAGGCCCCAAGTAGTTTCATTTCCTTTTACCACTTTCGTCCTAGCATAATTAAGCTATTTAATTATGTCCTTGGTCCACATTCGACCATTGATTAAATAATTCATAATTATTTAATTAATTCATGTCATTTGTTCCTCCTTGATTATTAAATAAATAAATATTATTTATTTATTTAATACATCACTAATTATCTAAAGTCTTCCTTTGATTAAACAAATTTCATAATTTATTTAATTTCCCTTTACCATTTATGTCTTCTTGATTAATTAAATAAATTTTATTTATTTAATTACGTCACTAATTAAGTCCCCTTCTCCTAAAAAATTAAATAAATTCTTATTTATTTAATCCTGTCCATTTTCCACTATAATTAAATAATTCATTTAATTATTTAATTAATCATTAGCTTTTTCTCCCATTTAAATTAAATAAATTTGATTTATTTAATTTAGTCATTCTCTTGAATTTCGAATTAAAATCATTATTTAATTTCAAAATAATTCTTTTATCACATTCCTCCATAATTAAATAATATCTTTATTATTTAATTACTTGCTAGTTACCTGGAGTAAATAAATCTTATTATTTAATTTTCTCCAGCAACCTCTTTGTCCGTGCCGGCATTATCTTCCAATTTAATTCTTGACTTTTGACTTCTCATTTATTTTCGACCGTTGATTGAATTATTTCATAATTCAATCTCCACCCTTCATCCTTACCTGTTGCCCTAATTTTGACCTAACCCTAATGCACACAGCAATATTCAATCTTAAGCATTGATCTTAGGGTTCCTGTCATCTTTTCATCCTGGCCACACGTTCAAAATTGCAATTTTTATAAAAGGGCAATTTTGACCTCATTTGCATCTCTCTCTCAGTCTTTAGCTCTCATAGCTCATTTTGACTTCTTGCATTCTTAGTTTAGGTCAATTTGCTGTCAACTTAGGTCATAGTCATTAACAGTCATAGCCATTTTAGCTCAAAATAGGGTTATTTATATTTTCTGCAAATCCTTCAACACTTGCATAGGGCTTAGTCTTTAGTCATAGTTGCTCATAAATCTGAGGGCATTGTTGTTTATCTGCAAGCTAGGAGGTGTAACAGAGGTTAATCATGGAAGGTGGAGACATAGGGTAACACTATCCCTTTTGTCTTCACCTCACTTCCATTGTACTTTGTTATTTTCATAGGATTTTCTGTTATTGTGCTAACCCACTTTAAGAAATAATTTTAGGATTTTCCCTGACATACGCGAACCCTGACGCTGTTACTGGGCCAGACGTTGCTGTTTTTAAGTTGTTTTGCGGTATTGTGCACGGATCGGCCGCTAACATTTTAAAAACAAGCAGACGATCATAGGCGCGCTTTCAACACGACGATACGACAACTTCTCGTGAGCCGCATCGCCTGTCATTAACGCGAATCGATAAACGTAACGACGATCCGCTATCCCAGTCGGCATCCGGACACTCGAAGTTTATCGGAAACCCCGCATCCGCTTATATCATTTTGTTTCTTCAAGTTTATGGGTTTTATTTTTGCATTTCGGTTGTCCAATCGCGTTTTCTTGTTTTCTCGCCTTTTCCTCCTCGCATAGCTGGCTACCAGCTTAGGTTTCCTTCGCTTCACTTTCAATCATTTCCTCAGAGTGGCTTCGCTTTGGGTGGAATTCTTGTTGTCTTCGTTTTGCGTATCATCGGTATC
The DNA here is from genome assembly GCA_007258455.2 of Sequoia sempervirens. Lineage (NCBI taxonomy): Eukaryota > Viridiplantae > Streptophyta > Pinopsida > Cupressales > Cupressaceae > Sequoia > Sequoia sempervirens. The sequence goes on from VDFB02219600.1 coordinate 4,440, forward strand.
GCAAGATCGGGCCGCGAATCGTCGAACGATTCCGCTTCACGTAACGACGAATCAGCCTCGATTAACTTAATCCGGGATACGTACCCAGAGCCGCGATAGATCAGATAGAGACGATTCGCCATTAGAACGACGATCCTGGACAAACTTAAGCCGACTGGGTTCGTAATACCGCTACTGCATTTGTCCGGTAAACTTTTCTCACGGGGCTTTTAGGGTTTTACCATCAATTTCGCTTTTTTCTCATTGCTCGTTTTCTGGTTTTCTGTCTTTTTCTGTGTTGGTTATTCCTGCATGTTAACCAGGTTAGATATTTTGTGTTACTAATAGTTTCTTGCAGCGTGTGGCAATCATTTTCCGTGTGTCCAAGACCATCACATCCAAAACTACTAACTCATTGTTTGCAGATTCGCATGTCAAAGAAGGAGAGAACAAAACAGTGTGTTTGTTTATTTCTAGCTTAGCAAACTTTCAATTTGGTGCTTTTAAAAAGAATGATGTCTTTCATGCTTGAGTGTGTTTGTGGAGTGGTAGGTGAGTATGCTCTCACTTGGTGAAAACCTTGTGATCAAAAAACCAGACCCATTCTTTTTTGTTAATTTACCCTTCACGATTCGGTATATCGAAGTATCCTCTCCCCTTGCGCATTCGTGCGATCCTGGGTGTAAGAGAAACTAAGCACGAATTTGAACTTGGGCCTCGCTCTCCGTGGGAAAGCACCCCAGATCTACCTGCATCGCAGCACCCTCGACACCGAGGGACTTCCACCGTATAGAAAGTGCGGGTCGTGAAAGCCTAAGAATCACGCAGCGCGGGTTCGACGGTATTTGGATCCTCGGAAGGGACTCTTCACGATGGATCACGCTCTTCACCTAACGGGAAATGCCAATTAAACACCTCTTTTGTCTTAGTGTCCAACCGTTCTATTGGCCGTTGCTTGATATAGTGCAGGGTATAGTATCATGCCCGAAGATTACTCACTACTGATCCCCTTGAGTAGAGATAGCAATTCTTGGGATGTCACTACCAAATGAATCCGAATTTGGTGTGCTCGAATGACGTTAATGAGCCGTGGAGGGGAGCCAATGCCACCAATTCTAAGCTATTCACTCTCGAGAAGGAAAGGTGTTCATCACCAATCCGGGGTATAACTGGTGGGCTATATCAAGTATACAAACCCAAGGCCTAGTGGCCTTTCTAGGATTGTGCTTATCTCATGTGTGTTTGGTTATCCCTTAAAACGCTGTGTTTGTTAAGTGCATTCTGGTTTTGTCACAGTCCAAACAAAACAGTCATCAAACAGATCAAACACTCCCATCAACATACCATGAAAATCACTTTGAAACAAAACTGTCATATCAGTCGAACCGCAACTGACATTCTGAAACGCAACTGCCTGATAAACCGCATCTGAAGTCTGAAACGACGCATCTGTAGGCGTCGCGACGCATCTGTTGACCTGAAAGCTGCATCTGTTAAACAGAGTTGCATCTGACAGTCAGAAAGCCGCAAGTGAAACATTGAACCGCAATTGCTTAACTGCGACGCAATTGCTAAACTGAGACGCATCTGCCTGTCAAACCTTTTAAACTGCACAGTCAAAACCAGAGACCTCCAAACTGTCAACCATTTGTCAAACTCCGTCATCAGAAGGATTCTGCCAGAAAACCAATTTGAAATTGCTCAAAGTCTTGTCCCTTAGCTTGCATTGACCACCTTAGGTTTCATACCTCACCCCATTTAGTATCATACATTCAGCATTACATTGTCCCTAGGCTCATATCTTGCATACTTAGGAGTAGGCAAATCTCAAGCACCCCTTAGCAAAATCATTGTTTTCGAAATTAGACCCTTTTTGGACCAAGTCATCACACATCCTTTTAGTCATTGTCCTCTTTGGTGAGATTTCTTCCAACTCAAAAGTCTAGTTAGGAAGACTCATTAGTCATCTTGTCACCTTGTCATTAACAACAAAGTCCTCTAGCAGTCCACATCGAAAACAAAGTTCAAGCTTAGAAGTGCTTAGATAGCCTCATTTTACATTGCATCCACATTGCATACCTTATTCACAAAAATCCAAAAAAAAAAAATAGTGGTCATTTTAGTCGTCAATTTGAACCTTAGACTTCACCTAGTATCATACTTGCATTTAGTGGACATCCCCTTTGAGCAAGCTCATTTATGGTCGAAACCAGACTTCAAAAGCAAAAAAGACAAATGGAAAACTTCATGCCAGATCCCAACAGTCCTCCACATGACTCAAACTGGACCGCGAATGATCCCTTTACCAATCTAGACAATCAACCTCTAGTGACAACACAATCCTTACCTAACAACTCATTCGAGCGTTACATGCAAAGAGATGAAAATGGTCAACTCCTTCAAGAACACATAGAAGCATTGACACAAGACCCAGAGGCCTACCAGTTGGCTGAAACAATAGCACGTCACGATAGGGACAGATTCGTAGCTATGCTCTTGAGTGAAGGAGCTAGGTTACCACCAGGATTTGACATTAACACATTACATGATCCTAATGCCAACAATGTTCACAACATCTCACACAGTGGTCAAGTTCTAAATACTACAAGCAACATCCCTTTTGGCACAACGACATTGCATACCACATCCAACATCCCAAACATCTCCAATATAATAAACGCTACATCTATTGGGGGATCACAGTCATCCACAACATCCACAACACTACCCCAATTAAATACAACCTCTCTTGGTTCCGTGACATCATCGGCAAATCATTCCAATCCTCCTGTTATCCCAACAGCAAACACCACAGGGGCATCCTCAAGTCATCACAACTCCCCCTTGACAACTACATCTACTACCATGAACACAACCTCAACAAATGCATTCAGTAGCAGTTCACAACATCCTTTGGGAGGACCCACAGGACGTATCTTCATACAAGGACAACAACAAAACGTTAACACGACAACACAGTCAAACGTCACTACCTCCCAAGGTACAACTGCCAATGTGCCCCTTGTGCAAAATCAGCAATTCACACAAAGTGGCCAACTGACTCAACCCATGACATCGTTAGTACATCATAACATTCCTGGTCACAACATCCCCCAAATAATGACACGCATAGCTGGAGGACATATTCCAACATACTCATCCAACGTTCACACTCATCAACATGCACCTAGTCACAACTTTCAATACCAACAACACACATCATACGTACCACAACAACCCATACCGCCACAATACACCTATACTCACGCAAGAACACCTGGTGTACCAGGCAATCCAACGTATGGACATGTCAATGACCCCACCATAGATGAACTCAAAGCAACAGTGCGGGATATGGCGAAGCAAATGCAAAACATGCTCATTACGGGTGGGAAATCCGAAATATCATATGACTTGGACGTATACCCATTCGACACAAACTTACGTATGCCTGCATTTCCGCCAGGATATGTGTCACCCAACTTCACTAAATACAAAGGCAAAACAAATCCCATTGAACATCTTCGCGAATTCGCAACTAACTGTATGGATATCGCCTACGAACCCACATACCTGATGAGACTCTTTTCCAAAAGTTTGGCGGGTCAAGCCCTTGAATGGTTTTCAACGCAAAAAGATATCCAATCATGGGATGAGCTCAAAAGAAGGTTCCTAAAAAATTACGCATACAATATTGACATGGACACCTCTATCACTAGCTTGTGCAATCTCACACAAGAAGAGTCGGGTGAGACATTTATCCCGTTCTTCCAAAAATGGAGAAGCCTCGCTAGTCGATGCCACATTGACATTCCTGAAAGGGAAAAGGTCGACATGTTTGTCCAAACACTTCTAGGGCCCCTCAAATTCGCATTGCAAATACATTGTTGCACAACCTTCACAGAATTAGTGGAAAAGGGGGACCAAATTGAGAAAGCCCTTATCGCAAAGGGAGAACTGAAGTATGGCTCCAAAAATACAAACACCAACACACCCGCTGACAAAAACAAATATTGGGTCAAGAATAAACATGTCACAAACGATGGTGTTGTAGACGCCAAGACTGCAAGCCCCGTATTGGCTCTGAAAGGGGTACAACAACAAAATAGACCAACAACGACATTGACACCTCCCCCCAATACTCCTTCGAACAATCAAAATGGTCAAAACCGTCAAGGACAATATCGTCAACCAAGACAATTCCCTAGGGGTCGCACATACACCAATTTAGGTGAACCCATTGCAGACGTCCTCAAGAAATGCATTCAACATGGAGTCATCACACTTCCGGAAATAAAACCTTATGACCCCGGACAATTCAAACCAGCATGGTGGGATGACAACGCAGTTTGCGAATACCATCGGGTCAAAGGGCATACAACCTCCAACTGTAGACAACTGAAAAACGTAATTCAAGACCTTATTGACAATCACACTATCGAAGTAGGTGGATCGCAATTCAATTCCAACTCGGATCATACTATACACAAGAATCCACTGCAGGATCATGATCCCCATAATGCTTCCACTTCAGCTAACTTCACCCGAGCCAAGTACGATTACTCTGGGGGACCAATAATAAATAATGTTAGAACAGACGAGGAATACATCCACACCATCATGATCAAGAGAGCACCATAGTGCAATGCTACTACGCGAAGTGGCAAGGTCACTATACCCAATCCACCTCCCCCTAGACAAGCCAAGATTATTATAGGAGGCCCATCTGCTAAGCAATCACAACCAGCTCCATCAGCTAAACAACCAAAACCTGCCTCAACCCCACAACCGGGAAAACCGAAAAGTCAGTTCAATCTCATTGACCAACTAGGAAAGACTCCTGCGCAAATATCTATCCTTGAGCTGCTTCGCATTTCTCCCGCACACAAAGAAATCCTGGATAAAACTCTCTTAGAGTCGTCGGTCCCAAAGGACATCGATGTCAATCAGTTTGAAACTATGGTGGGATATCTCACCACGCCGCACCATGTCACCTTCTCAGATCAGGATTACTCATCATCAAAAACCAATCACAATGATGCGTTACACATAGAAGTTTTTGTTCACAAGCACAAGGTTAGATGGGTTTTAATAGATGGTGGAGCAGGGTTGAATATATGCTCCCTTAAACTGGTTAAGGCTCTTGGATTCTCTGATGCATGTGTAGACCCAACAAAAAGCATAGTGATCAAAGCATATGATGACGGTGAACGCCTTCGGTGTGCTATTCCTCTTCTCCCCCATCGGGAATCATCTACGTCACACACAACTTGCCGTGTCCCGGATTTCTGAACTACCATATAACAGATTTACCATGGATCCAATGCTTTGAAAGCCGCTCCACAACTTGCTCATCCAATGCTCGCCCCTTTTTGACGTACGAATCACTATATACGGTATTCCTAATTCCTTTTTAATATTGTACCACACTTAAGTGCCCCAACCCAAGTACCTATTAACCGGGAAGCACCTGGCTCCTCGTCCAAATACATCGACCCTTCCATGCTCGGGTCATCTTCCACATCTACTCCATCCACGTCTTCTGACATATCACAACCCTCCACCAACCTTAAGCCCGAATCAACGGATAAAATCCAGGACCTCGGCTGCGGAGAGTTCAAACTAAATACAGCATACAGCATAACTACAATACCTACTCCTCCAAAGATATATGGTCGACCATGTTTCAGAATGGAACCGCAAGAAACATTCAAAGTTCCACCGAATACAGTTTTCATCAAGTGGGGAGATACATGATGAAGATTCTCAACACATCACATGTGATGGATCTGCTGGAAGCGATGCTGTACCACCTACTACTACCCAAAATATATGGGTACATAATATCATGAAGGCTAAAGGCTACGACGGTACTAGTGGCCTTGGGAAAAATAAAACTGGTCGAAGAGAACCCATAGAAACTTTCCAAATTCCGAGTATCTTGGACTAGGGTTTAGATCACTCGAGGCTGACGATTGACGTACCCATGAACTTCCTAATGAGCGAATACATGCTTCTGAAAGTGTTGAGACTACTGAGGAATACCTAAATGAAACAGACTCTCACGAGTGGGAATTTGGTTCCGAACGATCCCTAAGTGACTGTTGTCTTGATGACTTGTTTGTCGAACCAGGGGAATTGACCTCTGAACAACGATTTTGGCAAACATTCAAAATTGAGCAGGCACCAAACAGTCAAAACCCCACTACCGTGTCTCATGACACGCAACAGCCACCATCCGAACCCCCTCAGTCTAATCTATCCGAAGTATCAGATGACATTGATAACCAGGGCTCTCAAACCTTCACCCCTTATTATGATAACGAACATGACACTAGTGAAGGAGAATACTGGATAGAGTCCGATGTCGAGTTGGATGATGATAACCTCATCTACAACGTCAACGCATCCATTTGTATGCTATCGGCATCCTCACCCGAATTCACTAGCCTTGACGATGGCATTTCCTTAGTCTATCCTGAACTAGTCGATTGGGACCAACAAGGACCGCCAGTTCTGGACACATTCCAAAATGATGAAGCCATTGCTGAATTCATGGGATTACGTGAAGGCATACCAAGTGGCGATCACAAATCAGGATTTTCTATTGATCTAGACTGCACGGCATACTTCGGTGAGGTGGTTCAGTCCTCTAGTCGCAAAAGTAAAAATAAAGTAAAAAATGAAACGTCTCTAGGTGAAAACCGAAAGGCACCTCTTGACGGTAAAATAGTAAAAACAAAGGACGTATCTGCGGGTGAAAACCTCTCAGAGGCGCCCAAAGATGGAGGACTGGACTTTCTCCCCGTGCAATAGGAGAGATCGGCCATGCTTGTTGAGGACACCATAGAGGATAACATTTCAACTCCAGAAGACCCCAAGATGGTCCTATTTGCGGCATCATTGACTGATGAAGAGAAACCGGAATTTCATAAATTCTTTGCAGAACGGAAAATAAACTTTGCATGGTCCTACACTGACATGCCAGGATTGGACCCCAAACTGGTTCTACATCATCTGCCACTAGTACCCAATGCTAAACCAGTCAAGTAGAAGTTGCGCAAAATGCACCCACAAGTTGCTCTATTGGTTAAGGCAGAGTTAAAGAAATTACTGGATGCCGGATTCATAAGGTCTATAGATTATGCTGAATGGATTTCCAACCTAGTACCGGTGACAAAGCCAAATGGACTAATTTGGGTATGTACAGATTTCCGGGACCTAAACAAAGCATGTCCAAAGGATGACTTTCCTTTGCCCAACATTGACATCATAGTCGATTTAACTGCAGGACACGAGATGCTATCCCTTATGGATGGTTTCTCTGGTTATAATCAAATCCGCATTGCTCCTGAGGACCAACACAAAACAGCATTTACTTGCCCATGGGGTACATACTGTTGGAACGTCATGCCTTTCGGTCTCAAAAATGCAGGTGCCACATACCAAAGGGCTATGACTACGATCTTCCATGATATGATGCACAATATAATGGAAGACTATGTAGATGACTTATTGGCCAAATCAACAACAAGGAAAGATCATTTGAAGGTACTTGACAAAATTTTCAAGAGACTAGAAGAGTACAAGGTTCGGTTGAACCCTAAGAAATGTGTTTTTGGGGTCACGTCAGGTAAGCTATTGGGGTACATAGTTTCCCGAAGAGGCATAGAGGTCGATCCGGCCAAGGTTAAAGCAATCATAGACATGCCTCCACCCAGAGGGACCAGTGAACTCAGAACCCTACAAGGCAGAGTGCAATCTATTCGCCGCTTCATAGCTCAATTGGCGGATAAGTGCCACCCATTCCAGTATTTGTTACGCAAAGGTGTCCCCTTTGTATGGACAGATAAATGTCAACAGGCCTTCCAGCAAATTAAAGATTACCTGCTATCACCGCCAGTCCTCATGTCGCCTATTCATGGAAAGCCATTAATTCTATACATCTCAACCACTAGTTCAGCACTGGGGGCATTACTGGCTCAAAATGATCATGAAGGGAAAGAAAGAGCAGTCTACTACATCAGCCGCACACTGATCGGTTACGAGCTGAATTACACATACATTGAACGTGCATGCCTCGCAGTTGTCTTTGCAGCCCAAAAACTAAGGCATTACATGCTCAATCATCAGACACAACTAGTTGCCAAAATTGACCCATTGAAATACCTATTAAGTCGAGCAGCGTTAACAGGCCGATTGGCAAAATGGGTCATGATCCTAAGTGAGTATGACATACAGTATGTTGAACGCAAGGCGATAAAACGGCAAGTAATAGCAGATCAACTGGCAGATGCGCCAATGCAAGCCTCTCATCCATTGGTAACTGACTTTCCTGACGAATCCATTTTTCACACGGAACCAGCAACACCATGGAAACTATATTTTGATGGGTCCCACACTGGTCATGGCTCAGGGGCTGGAATCTTGTTCACCACACCACAAGGGGATTCAATTCCTAAGTCATTTCGAATTGCTTTCCCTTGCACAAACAACATTGCCGAATACGAAGCACTAGTTACAGGTCTCAAGCTGGCAATCAAATGGAAAATTCAGACATTGCTTGTATTCGGGGATTCCCAGCTGGTAATCAAACAAGTGAATGGTGACTATGAAACAAAGGATGAGAAGTTGCTTCCTTACAAGAGGATGGTGGACAGTTCCCTAACATACTTCCAATCAGTGTCTTTTGAACAAATCCCCAGGGTACAGAATAAGGCAGCAGACGCAATGGCTACTATTAGTTCTCTCTTGGACATCCCTAAAAATGTGTCGCAATTCGAGTTCCTAGTAGAACAGCTGTTGATACCAGCATATGATATCCCAGAGTCGGAAATGGTTTGTGAACTTGTTGGTCCCCACTCTCCTTGGTATCAGGACATTTATGACTATCTAAAGACTCACACCCTTCCATCGAACCTATCCAATAACCAAAGGAAGTCCTTTATTAGAAAATCTGCAAGGTATGCCATTATCAGTGACACCCTATACCGCCGTAGTTTCGACAGTACCCTCCTTAGATGTCTTGACACCGATGAAGCATGTACGACCTTACGAGAGGTACACGACGGTATATGCGGATCTCATTCGAGTGGTCCTACTCTGGCTAAGAAACTAACGAGACTTGGATATTATTGGCCGACAATGGAAACAGATGCAATAGAATATGTCAGAACCTGTCGTAAGTGTCAGATCCATAGTGATTTGGTCCATGCCCCAGCACAGGAACTTCGGCCAATCACTTCTCCGTGGCCCTTCGCTCAATGGGGACTCGACCTCGTGGGTAAGATTCATCCAACTTCCTCTAACGGCCATAAATTCATTATCACCGCCACTGAGTACTTCACAAAGTGGATCGAAACCATTCCATTGACATACATTACTGGCAAACAAATATCGAAGTTTATCCTCAATTACATCATTTTGCGGTATGGCCTCCCACAATCCATCATCCTTGCGACAGCGGACGTCGTTCAAAATCAAGGCGTGCATTGAGTTATGTGAAAGCCGATTCCATATCAACACCACTTTTCATCCCATACTACCCCCAAAGGAAAAGCGGCCAAAGGCGTCGAATGAACCATTATCAAGATCGCGAAATATTGACAGCGCGATTAGCACATACAACTTAACCGCTCTGTGGGCTTACCCGGAACTAGCATTAAAATGCGCCTACGGGGGAGCTACCGATCACCACAGTTTTTGGTGAGAGCCATCTTACCCATTGAGGGTGGGAATTCCTTCACTCTGGGTCTCTTTTGAAGGGTCCTAGCTAATGAGAGGAATATAGAGCAAATTAACATTACAGTGGAAATCTTTGGGCCGAAAAGAAGACAAAACTATTTAGATCACCTCGAATATGCTCAGAAACCGCCTTTAGCCATAGCTACAATAAAAGGTCATGAGTCGAGAGAAGTTCAATATTGGCGACTGGTTCTCAATGGGGCTTCAGAACCAAGCGATTGAGAGAAGAGCGGGGCAAGTTTGAACAAAGCTGGTTGGAGTCCATATATCATCGCCATCTTCTTTTTGATTTGGAGCATATCAAGCGGCAACTCGGATGGGAACAATTAGTGAACCCATCAACGGTTTACACCTCAGAAGTTCATGTCGAGGACAAAGGCGGAGGACAGCAAAATGCGAAAATTGAAAAGTGGAAAAATCGTCGCCAGTGAAAACTGGCAAGCGAGCGTCTTGGTGACGCAAAAATCAAAAATCACAAAAATGATAAAAGAAAAATAATTAGATCCAATTGTTGAAACTTTGGCAAGCGGTGGCTTTGGACAAGTACCATGGTGAAAACTTGGCAAACAGGCGCCATGCGTAATCAATCATTGCTCTGCCATCTATTGTCGCTTGGTCTAAATTTGGCTAAGGATGAAAGCTATCTTCGCCATTATTCCGCAAGTCACCATCACATCCTACTCTACCTGTCTTAGTGGATGAACGATTGACATCAAGTCCTGACGACTATTTGCCCAGTAACTCAACAGCATCCTATCCGTATCCCTTGCAAATGGCTAAGTCTTAAACCTAACTGGGGGCACAATGTTTATCATGCGACTGCAGTGGATGACACGTGAGATCAAAAACATCATAAAATGTCCTGAAAAAAGACAAAAACATCATAAAATGTCCTGAAAAAAGACAAAAACATCATAAAATGTCCTGAAAAAAGACAAAAACATCACAAAATGTCCTGAAAAAAGACAAAAAAAAATCATAAAACGTCCTGAAGAAAACCAAACAAAACAGTCGACCACGCAAGGCACACAAGTGCACTGTCATCTCTAGTCCAAGTCAATCAAGTCAATAAGTCCATGTCATTTTCCGAACTACGTTGTCTCTGCGCATTTGCTACGTAGGCAAGACTCATACGTGAGTCCCCGAGACATTAGGTCAGTCCTATTAGGTTTGTCAAACTAAATCATGGCGTAATCTTTGCTCATCAAGACAATGTCATTTGATCGTGTCGAACTACGAGGTCTCTGAGTGTATGACGTAGGCAAGGCCATCTATCGATGAGCCCCCGAGGCCGCACTAGGTCAGTCCATTAGGGTTCATGACACTAAAATGGCACACACGTCAAAAATCTTCAATCAATCTCTAGATAGGAAAACTCCTGAAACAAAGTAAAGCAATCCTCTACTCAACATGACACTCGCGTCATGACAACATCGGCATCTAATCAAACACAAGTCAACCTCGGTCACAACAAGTCAACCTCAGTCAAACATAAGTCAAAGCAAGTCAAATCATTATAACCGGTCAAACTGTCAAATTTCGGTTAGTCTTCAGATGAGTCCTTCTGAAAGATAACCTCTGTCATTTACGCCTTAGGATGTGTCCTTCCTAGGCATCGTCATCGCCATTTCGGCCTTTCAAGCGATCCTCTTGACATCTAAGGATCACTCTTCCTGACATTAGCATTCTTCAGATGAGTCCTTCTGAAGAACCAACTCTGTCCTTTATGCTTTAGGATGTGTCCTTCCTAAGCATCGTCATTATTTTGAGGGATCCCTTACGACCATTAGGGATCAAATCCTCCCGACATTCGGCATCATTCAGGATGCGTCCTTCCTGAATTCACCAAGTCTCGACATTTTCAAGGTCCTCAAAACTTTAAACAATCGGACATCTTGACATCATCAAACATGACAATGGCTACCCAGATGCACTTGACAAACACTTGGCAACTGTCTTTTCATCTCTTATCATGTTATTAGTTTTTCAGCGAGATCCCACTAAGCAGGATTTAGAGAAGCAGCGATGTAGAATGACAATTGACACGCATGACTACTAGCTTCTCAGCGAGATCCTGATCTTGGGATTTAGAAAAGCAACGACATATCATGATAGAGACTTTATTTTTTGTAATTTGGCAATCATGTCACTAGTTTCTCAAGGATGTCCTGGAAACAGGATTTAGAGAAGCAACGACGTTTCCTGATTTGTCATTATCTTTTTCTGCCTGTGGTTGATTATGACAACAAGACTGGGGCAAGCACGCTCCTAGTATGAGTCATACTCATCCTTGTCTGTGACTGTTTTGTCTTACGTGATGGTACAACCTTGCACACCTTGATCTATGTCATATCATGGTGTTTCTTGGCCATCACAACAATCTGCCCAATGATGATTAAGAGCAACGGATATTAAAAGTCCTATAGTAAGGTTTTGAAGGATTTGTATCTTCTCATAGGTCTCATATCTTCTCCTCTTTGGTCTGGTCATCTTCTCTCGTCAGTCCCACCATCTTCTCTCGTCCATCCTGCGATGATATCCTGTGTCATTCAAAAACAAACGTAAGTGCATACATGATATATCCATTGCATTAGGTCCATACATACATATCCATGGCATTAAATAGTATCATACATGGCATTACATCATATACATAATCACAAACATGGCATTAACATAATCATCATCATTGCATCTTTTACATAAAGGTATCATGCACATCATTAACATAAGCATATGAATAGTGCATCATCATGGCATCAACAAACAAATCACCACATAGACATCATAATACATAAATGGCATCATAAATTAAGCATCATATATCATACACACATAATGTATAGAACATCACATAACACATATAGGTCGCATCAAAATTGCATCATCATATAAATCTCATCTCAAAAATATGCAATGTCACAGGATAGAGTCAATGGATATCCCAAAAATGGAGCTCGCAGGCTCAACAATAAACATAATGTGTCCAAATACAAATATGCCCCTAGGGTAGGCTCTCATCATCCCCTCGGGGTGAAGAATGTGGTGGTGGCCGAGGCCCTGTCACTGGCTCTGAAACAATGGACGGTCCTGTAGTGCCTTGTGGCTGTGAGGATGAGGGAACTGTGAATGAGGGCATCATCTCAACAGTAGTAAACACCTGTGAGGTCACTGCTGCTGGACTCTGAAAAGCGGTAGGATCTGTCACTGGTGGCTGACCCTGCACTGACCTCTGAGCTGAACTGATAGAACCCTGACTGTGTCCTGAATGGTGACTCGAAGTATGCCTGCGGGAGTGATGTGATCTGTGGCCTGATGTGTGTCCTGTGGAAGTCGACCCTCCGACACTGCTGTGGCTCCTGGTACCACTGCCACTACCCGACCGGTGTCCACTGCCTGCCCTCGTCTGTGATCGAGACAGGGTAGGATCTCGCTGCTCTGGTGGCACTGCCTGCTCATATAAAGTCCTGTACTGACCTAGCCTCGTGCTCACCCTGGCCAACTCCCGAGCCATGTCCCCTATGGGTCCTGAACATAGGGCCGCAAACTCTGTGCACCATCGCGCTGCATCCTGCTCGCGGATCACCGCCTGATCCCGCTCCACACGGGCTACCTCTAATGCTGACTGTAGAGATCTCACCTGTGCCTGGCTGGCATCTAACCTCTGCTGCAGATCGGCCACTCGCTGATCAACCGTCGCATCCGGTGGCAACTCTGAGGATGGTATCTCCTCCTCACCCTCCACCATCTGCCATCTGAGGACTCTCTCTGCCTCACCTATGGCCTCATCCTCATCATCATCATCCTCATCCTCCTCTCCTGCCACCTCCGTCTCCTGTCTCTCCACCTCTGTCTCCTGTCTCTCCACCTCCGCCTCCTGTCTCTCCCCCTCCGCCTCCTCCTCCCCTGCCACATCCACCTCTGGGGCCCTGACATCCTCCTCCTGTCTCTCCCCCTCCGCCTCCTCCCGTCCCCCCCCCTCTGGCTCCCCCTCCTGTCTCCCCTCACCCTCTATCTCCTGTCTGGGCTGCTCCTCCATATCCCCCTCCTCACCAACCTCGGGGATAGCATCTAATGCTACCCTCGCCATGCGCTGTCGCACCCTGCGACCTGGTACCTGTCCGTCCCGCCGTCGCCTCCTGCCATCTCCTCCGTCATCTCCACCTCGACCTCCGTCTCCACCACGGTCCCCATCTCCACCTCGACCTCCATCATCACCCCGACCTCCGTCTCCACCTCGTCCTCCATCATCACCCCTACCTCCGTCCCTCCCTCCATCACCACCCCTCCCTCCATCTCCATCCCTGCCCCTGCCTCTACCTCTGCCTCTGCCCCCATCTCTGCCTATGCCCCCCCGTCTGGCTCGCGGTACTCATGGAATCACTGACCGCCTGTCAACTGGTGCTGGCCCGTCAGGATCTGTCAATGGTACAGGTCGGCGTGCATGCCACCATAGATCATAGGCTGGTGTGGTACCTGGATCTGCTGCCCCACCTCTCCAAGCCCAGGCCTGGGCTACTAACCCATCAATCTGCTGTGTCGCGAAGGCCACTGGGATGGCCGGCCCCCATGCATACTCTCTGGACGATCGTGCATACTCTGTCGTCCCCATGGGTACATCCTGCTGCTCCCCGAACTGTCTCAGTACACGCTGTGGCAGATACATCTCAATAATCAGCGACATCTGTACTGTCCTGCCAATCAGGTATCGATACTGCCTGCAAAAACTGAGGTGCTCGTCCTCATCATCCCATACGTCACAATCCTGTAGGGTCTCGGATGAAGAAGGTCACCATGGGTACATCAATCCCGGAATCGCCACCACCACAATCTCACCCATGCAGATTGTTTGTAAGTAGCCAGAAGGCATAGTAGTAGGAGTAAAGGCATCCCAGCGGCGGTTGTGTGAAGTGCAATGCGATGGGAGGGCGAAATGTAATATCTGGCTCCCATGCCCAAATCATCATCAGTGTGGTCCCACAGGAGATACTCTCTCCTCTCCTGTACACAACGTCATGCAGCTGATGATAAAGTGTCCCCAGCAAACATGGACCCCAGGCATAAACTGTCCTCTCTCGTCGCATGCCGACCATGACATCCCCCCAGCCAATCGGAAATCCGTGTCCTCGTCGGTCTGGAACCAAGATGCCACCAATCAGAGTCGCCAAGAATGCATCAAAGCGACTGTAATGCTCTGCCAGGAAATCCCAATGGATCTCGTAACCCTCAATGCCGAGTCCGGCACCCTGATCCTGGTAGTACGCCTGGAAGGTCTGCTCGCCATGACGGGGATCGTACATGATCCGCTCCCCTCGAATCAGAATCCGGAGAATATGGTAGACGTCCTCCAAAGTAATCGTAGCCTCACCTGTCAGCAGGTGAAAGGAACAGGTCTCTGAATGCCATCTCTCGCACAGCGCCGTCAGTAAACCCCTGTTCGCCCGAATGGCGGGCATGAATGCAACATGGAATAGGCCGAGTCTCATCAGTCGTCGCCGCTCTCGCGGGCCTAGCTGATCGCCAAACCGAAAGGTCCTCGGTCTGCTCTCCCTCGTGTAAATAGGGGCAAGCTGCCTCTGCAAACAGACGAACACGGCATCAGCACCTTTTTTGGACAACTGTGATCATCACGGAAAATAACTTAGGGCATGAAAGCATTAAAATAGGTTAAAGTAAAGAAAACAGGCAAATGCGTCGCAAATATGCAATTGCGTCGCAAAT
>VDFB02219601.1:0-17709 GCA_007258455.2 Sequoia sempervirens
CTATATATACAATGCTATATGAGATCGCACCTCTTGAGGAACAAAGTTGGCCTCAACCAAAAAATTACAAATTGAATAGAGCAATTTACAAGTCGGCCAAGTTAAGACAAATTAACTTCTTGAATGAAGTCGGCCACAAAGAGAAAATCATAAATAATACAAGTGAGGTCGGCCTCAAGACATTCGCGCCTCCTCATAAATATAAGACAAATAAATTAAATAGCCGACGGGCTATCATTTAATTTATGTTTCCTTCAATAGGACTGAGCTGGAAGGATCGCCTGAAGCTATACTTATCATTAACACTCCCTCTCAGCTAGGGAGAGAACTTCCAGCTGCACAAGACAAATCATCTCAAACCAGATATGAAGAGAAGAATATCACCTCATCGTGATATTAGATATTGTCTCGATATCAACCAAAAAAATGGTAAGTACAAGTGTTCATCACTTGCGTGATGTTGTCACCTCAACGTGACTTTCACCATGACTCTCTCAGAGGGTGAAACACAAGTACAACACATGTCATGGAGTCTCACACATGACACCCACCATGACTCAGCTCAGAGGGTGGAAACAAGGGCTTTCACCTCAAATTCTTCCGTCTCAGAAGAAAATGCATTAACAAGGCTCACTGATACTGAGACTCTTACTCAATCAAGGCTGGATTCTCCACCATACCAAGCTTATCTCGGAAGTACACAAACTTTAACCTGGCGAGAGGCTTGGTGAGAATATCTGCCGTCTGCTCATCAGTGCTAATGTACCTTAGTTGTACAGCCTTCCGCAGTACCATATCTCTAATATAGTGGTACTTGATCTCAACATGCTTGGATCTGTCATGAAACACAGGATTGACATAAAGCTTCACACAACTCTGATTATCACAATGAATGATAGTAGGCTCCATTGATTGTCTGAACAATCCTGCAAGGAGCTTACGAAGCCACACTACTTCCCGTGTTGCCATACAAGCTGCAATGTACTCAGCCACTGCTGTACTCAATGCCACAGATGACTGCTTCCTGCTGCACCAGGAAATCATAGCAGAACCCAAACTGAAGCAACAACCAGAGGTGTTCTTCCGATCTGTGACACAACCTGCCCAATCAGAATTAGTGAAACCATGTAACTCCAAGACTGCATCTGAAGTGTACCTCAACCCATATCCGACTGTGCCACGCAAGTATCTCAGGATATGTTTAGCTGCAACAAGATGTATCTGTCTCGGATCACACATAAACTTGCTAAGTGCACTCACTGCATAGCAAATATCAGGTCTAGTGTTAACTAGATACATCAAGAGGTCAAATGTTTGTTTGCTGTCTTAGGATCCACCAAGTGCGAGGAACTGGCTGCGACCTCAGCCGGTTTATGTAGATTGGTCTCCATAGGTGTAGACATGGATTTGCAATCCATCATGCCAAATCTCTTAAGTATATCAATGGTACTTCCGCTTGACTTAGAAGTCCATTCCATACGGTTTCGCGGACTTTAAGCCAAGGAAATGCATGAGCCCAAGGTCCTTCATCTCAGAACCGGAGGTCAACTCCTTCTTACACTCAAGAATTAGATGATCTTCTCCAGTGAGGATCAGATTGTCAACATATAAAACCAAAATTAAAGCATCACCATTGATTACCTTGAAGTAGAGATTTGAATCAGCATCATTCTTCAAGAAGCCCAAACTTGACAGGTACCGATCAATCCTTTCGTACCAGGCACGAGGAGCTTGCTTAAGACCATACAAGGCCTTCTTCAGCTTGCAAACATGTGACTCCTTCTCATGAATCTCAAAACCATCAGGTTGCTCTATATAGACCTCTTCCTCAATCACTCCATTGAGAAAGGCTGTCTTCACGTCCATCTGATGAATCTTCATCGCTGGTGCGGCTGATGGATTCCGACCCGGAAGTGTAAAAGCGAACGCAAGGGAGCAGAATATCATCATAATCAGCTCCTCTTCACGAGAAACTACGGAGAGCCACAAATCTTGCCTTGTACTTCTCAATGCTTCCATCTGCGGCATGCTTAATCTTGAATAGCCATTTAGAAGGTACCACAGACTTGCCCTCGGGTCTAGGAACAATATCCCAAACATCATTTTTAAGAATTGACTGATACTCCTCTGCCATAGCATCTCTCCAAACTTGATGACTAGATGCTTCCTCAACACAGGTAGGCTCGGATTCTATGATCTGACTCATCAAGGCAACATAACTGGAGAACTTATGTGGCCTTTTGCTTTCTATGAATGTGCCTCACAAGGCTGCAAAGCTTTTCGACCTCTTGCATAGATGCGGCTTGGCCCATAGGGTCTTTCTTCAACCAACAATGTCGAGAGGCCATCGGTAGGTTTAGGGGTTCGCCGGGATCAACATCTCTTCTTTTGGTTAAATTACTCCTTCACGGAATATCACCGGTATAGTCAACTTCCATATCGAGGGGCTCTTATCAATCTCCATATGATCCTTGGATATACGAATGCAACATCTTCCTCGAATGCTGACATCCCCTCTTACGATCACCGAATCAACCGACTGGAATGTAAATCACACGGCCATGCTTTTCGCGGTCTCTCCATTTGTAGCCCACAAAATATTTCCTTCTTGCCGAAGGCTCCGGCTTAGTTCTCTTTTTCATGGGTACATGAACGCAGACAAGACAACCAAAGATCCTCAAGTGGTGACTTGAGCTTCTTCCACATAAAGGCTTCTTTTGGAGTCATATTCTCCGAAGACCTTATGAGACTTCTATTCAGAACATACGGCTGTCGCACCGGAAGCTTACGCTGCGGAAGGTTTGCAAATCTTGATCATGGATCATGGCGCTGTTTTGCTTCCACAATAAGTTACTGTTCTTTCTTTTTGCAACACCATTTTGTTGAGGATTATAGGGAACACAGAACTCCCTCTTAATCACTGCATCAATACAAAAGTTTTGAAAACTACCAGAGGTGTATTCTCCACCATTGTCAGATCTGAGGACCTTAATTCTTTTACCAGAAATATTTTCTTCTAAGGCTTTAAACTCTTTAAACCTATCCAATACTTCCTCAGATTCTTTAGATTTCAAAAAATAAATCCAAGTCTTCCTAGAGTGATCATCAATGAAAAGGACATAATACAAAAAACCACTCGAAGAAGGAACAGACATAGGACCACATAAATCAGAATGAATAAGCTCTAAAATACACTTAGATCTATTTTCTCTACTATGAAAAGGGGCTTTTATATTCTTACCTAATGCGCAGCCCTTGCAAGTACCTTCGTGCTCTTGAGTGAACTTAGGAAGGCCCGTCACCATCTTCTCCATGATAGGTAAAGCTCGGAAGTGTAGATGAGCCAATCTTCGATGCCAAAGATTGCATAGACTTGAAGAGTCATGAACCAAAGCTTGAAATGAACCTGTGCAAACCTTGTAAAGGTTTTCATGTCTAACTCCAATTACTTGAGCATCCTTGAAGCTAGAGTTCTCCATCCATACTAAAACTTTGCCTTTGGAGAAAGCAACTTGATATCCTTTATCTTCCAACGCTGATATAGAAATAAGATTGCGCTTGATTCCAAGAACATAAAGAACATTACCCAATTGAAGTGATATGCCGAAATCCAAGTGAAGTGTAGAGGTCCACGATTTCAGCTTTCCTGGGTAGCTAGCATCATCTACGTGATGACTTGTTGAGAAGATTCCTTCTTTCCCACCAAACTTGATAGAATTAACCATGAAGCAGGTGATGTCATTGAAGCACCAGCATGTCGATTATCAGAAGTGTTGGTGTTGAAATTTTTACCCGATAATCTTTGAATGAGGGCAAAAATATTCCACTTGAATCTGCTTTTGAGGAGGGCATAAATAACATCCTGTTGACTTTGTTGCTTAAAGTGCAATTGGACAATACTTGGCGAAGTGCCCAAACTTATCACACCTAAAACATTGAATCTTGGACATATCCCTCTTCTTCTTAGATGGAGGTGCATCATCATTTCCCTTGTCCCTATTCCTTTTGAAGAATCCTTTCCTTCCATCTTTTCCTTTCTTCTTTGAAGTATGGGAGGCGAGAACATGAATATCTTCATTCTTTGAACTTTGACCAATGCCTCTTGCCATCAACCTTGATTCCTCTTGAATGCAATCAGATCTAAGACGATCAAACTTAGGCAATTTTGACCTTGCATTGATTCCCTGAATGTATGATTCCCATGACAAAGGCAGCCCATTGAGAGCGAGCATAGTCAGATCCTTGTCTTCAACCATATGCCCAATTGTAGAGAGCTGATCTCTCAAATCTGCAATCCTCATAAAGTATGCAATCACAGATTCACCTTTTGTCATCTTCACATGATGAAGTTGTTGCTTCGGTCACTGAAGTGCCCATTGTGTTGATTCGTACCATCTCTTCCAAAGGTCTTGAGCATATCTCGCTGTCTTCAACTTAGAGATGATGGAGACAATGTCGCGGTCACTGGGAATCAGCAAAATCTTCATTGCTTTAATGTCTTTCTTGATATGCAACTTTTCTTGTCTTCTTCCTCGGGGGCAAAGTTACTTTAGACTCTAGAACTCGCAGAGTCGAACCGCGGAGTAAGCGCGATCTGAATCACCGTGATGTAGAAGTTGGTGCACCTTACGAGAGTCTATCTTCAACCTTCAAACCATTCACCATCTTGATTGAGTGGAGCAATAGAGTAATCGATTAGCAATGTCGATCCTGATCCTCAAACCACGCTCACGATACCATGTAAATTTACAGGTGAGCAGTTAGCAATACGCGAGAAAAATAATTCAAAATCAGACAAAATAACACAGCAGATACCCTGGGAAAACCCTCCTCTTGAGGGAGAAAAACCCAGCAACAAAGATCTCTCTTATATTTATAAACAATGGCAACAATTCTCTTTACAATGAGGCCTAACACAAGACCAGTATTCAACACCTGTACAAAATGCAGGAACAAATAACAAACTGGAACTTCAATTCTGCTCTAGAAAAGTTCGCAACCTGCCCTTAGATTAATTCGCAATCTGATCTTGAATCACTTGATAGAATTCGCACTTGACTGAATTCACCCTTGACAGAAATCGCACTTGACAGAGTTCGAACTTGACAATATTCACACTTGACAGAAATAGAACTTCCAGAATTCGCACTTGGCAATATTTGCAATCTCTGTTCTTTATTGGTTCACAATCTGCTATTAAGGAATTCTCACTTGCATGGAAATTCGCCTTTGAAGATAATTCGCACTAGATGATTGTACAAAGGAGTGAACTAATCTTCTATATATACAATGCTATATGAGATCGCACCTCTTGAGGAACAAAGTCGGCCTCAACCAAAAAATTACAAATTGAATAGAGCAATTTACAAGTCGGCCAAGTTAAGACAAATTAACTTCTTGAATGAAGTCGGCCACAAAGAGAAAATCATAAATAATACAAGTGAGGTCGGCCTCAAGACATTCGTGCCTCCTCATAAATATAAGACAAATAAATTAAATAGCCGACGGGCTATCATTTAATTTATGTTTCCTTCAATAGGACTGAGCTGGAAGGATCGCCTGAAGCTGTACTTATCATTAACAGAAAATAGATTTTTGTAGTTTATATTTGTATCGCTGATTACATTCATTGCATTGCAGCTTTCAAACTCAAAGCATTACTTCACATTGCATAACTAATAACTAGATGTTGATAGATGACAAAATTTCAATTACAATATAGTTTTTTACAAAGTCAACCTAAGCAGTTATGCAATTACTTCACATTGCATAACTAATAACTAGGAGCAACTGCCAATTGCATTAGCTTGTCATGGCATTCCATGAGACCACATTTATTTGAGGCATTTTTTCAAACAGTTCACTGCCTTGTCTATGCTACAACATTTTTCATACATGTCTACCAAAGTATTTTATCAAACTGTTCACTGCCTTGCTGCTATGGCTAAAAGCCTAAAACAGGTGCTTTCGAACAAGCTATGGATGCTTGGAAAAAATCTGTTAAAACATAATAATAAGCAATAGCATAGACAAGGCAGTGAACTGTTTGAGAAAATGCCTCAATGAAATGTGGACTCATGGTGATGGAAGGCCATAACAAGCCATAGACAAGGCAGTGAACTATTTGAAAAAATGCCTCAAAGAAATGTGGTCTCATGGTGATGGAATGCCATGACAATCATCACCATGAGACCGCATTTCTTTGAGGCATTTTTTCAAACAGTTCACTTCCTTGTCTATGCTACCACATTTTTCATACATGTCTACCAAGCATTTTATCAAACAGTTCATCATAGCCTAAAACAAGTGCTTTTGGACAATCTATGGATGCTTGGAAAAAATCTATCAAAGGATAATAGTAAGCAATAGCACAGACAAGGCAGTGAACTGATTGAAAAAATGTGTCAAAGAAATGTGGTCTCATGGTGATGGAATGCCATGACAAATGCTTGTGGCTATGGATTGTCATGGCATTCCATCACCATGAGACCACATTTCTTTGAGCAGTTTTTCAAACAGTTCACTGCCTTGTCTATGCTATGACATTTTTCATACATGTCTACCAAAGCATTTTATCAAACAGTTCACTGCCTTGCTGCTATGGCTAAAAGCCTAAAACAGGTGCTTTTGAACAAGCTATGGATACTTGGAAAAAATCTATCAAAGCATAATAGTAAGCAACAAGCTATGGTCTCATCATTTTTTTTTTTTGTGTGAAAATCAGCATGATTTTATTCGCGTTTTTTTGTAGGTTTTAAACATCTTTTTTTGGTGATTTTGCAGTTTTAAATGGGAAAAAATCGTTGACCAAAAGGTTTTTCAAAAAATCAGGGAAAAAATTGTTCAGCCTTCAGATTTTTTAAAAATCGCGATTAATCGGGGTTTTTTGCAGATTTCTGTTTCTATGATCTGCATACTTCATAAAATCTGCATTCTCAGAAATATACTCCTCCATCGATTAGTATGTGCTTCCCTCCCCTTTGTATTCGAAATACATCCCCTTTTATATCTCTATGTCTATGTAATTAGAAGCACCTTTTCTAAGGAGTGATAACCCTTCAAACAGGTGTGACTTTCTTTTGCTTGACCTTTCAACTAATCATGACCCTTACTTAATTATAATCGCTGCCTTTTTAGGCATATGCATATTATGAAGTATCGCTGCCTTAATTTTCTGTGGCTAGATATTACTCTTAATCTGCGGTTTTCTGATTGTTAGCATATTTATTATTTTTTATATATATGATTTTATATTTACATGTTTTATATATTTATTTTGATGTGGGTTATATATAATTATTATTATATTATAATTATTATAATCGTGGTAATATTAAATTGTTAATACTTATATTTGTATATTTTTTTATATATATTTTTTTGTTATTCATTTTGTTCTTTCGTTTGTGTTTCAATTTATATTCTAATGTTATAATTTAGGGGGCACAATTTCAGGGACATGACATTTTCAATTTCTTTTCACGTTTAAATCACATAAAAATCATATCTGAAACCTTAATCAATCTCCTGCCAACCTGTGAAAACCCTCAACACCCACAAAATGGCAAAATATTTTATGAATAATGCAGTTGCACAACATTTTTAGGGCAGAACTGCAAACAGGAGCTCACCGGGATGTGACTAGTTGCGAACTTGCAGGGAGTTTGGAGGCAGTGCATTCGAGTCGGAGCTGGGTGATTTTCTGCTGTGACACTGCTGCAAATACATTCTATAACTTCACACCATGTAAATAGTATTTACACAAAATTTAACCAGCACATACAAATAGATGAATATTTGGTAAATAAAATTTTCAACGTGCACATCAAAAGGGTCTTTCAATTTAAATTAACATGATAAAAAACGTTAAATTTGTTTTATTTTGGTGGGGCTTCCGTCCAAAGAGATCGTATTTTACTGTTATGATAGGTGAATGGTCAATATTCTGAAGTTATATTTTAGTTTGCTGTTCATACTTCATACTTTGTGTCTACTTTATCATAGTTTAATTTTATCTCTATTGAGATGCTAGGATTTCTGTCAATACTGTCAATACCTTGTTACACATGGTTAAATTTTTGTCTACTTCTTATCTACATCGAATGTCCTCATCATTCTTGATTTTCAGTACAACTAAATTGTTATTGTGAAGATTTGTTGGTTATTTGGTCCAAACAACATTTGATGGTCTATCTTTTTCTACAGTTTTATCCTTGTAAATTAGTTCTCTGGAAAGAAATAATCCGTATTCCTAGCTAAATAGCTTGAATTTAATGCTAATTTAGGCTCTCTGTCATATCATTGCTTTGCTTGATGAATATGACAATGCCATAGTTTCATTTTTTTACCTAGTCTCATTATTAGAAGTGAAGAGGTAATGTTATCTTTAGGTCATCTTTGTCTTCATAATATTTTATCCTTCTCTCAAGTTGCAGTACAAATTCCCTTGGCTGCCTAAAAACATCAGCCTGATGATCATATGTAACCCAGTATTGCACCAAGATGTCCAATCATTGTGACATCAAAATCTTGGTCATTGTGATTTTGTATCCCTATTTTGATATTGTGCATATCTATCCTAAAATGTGTTTCGTGTCTATCTTCTACTTCTACTTTATATGGGTAAGTACTTTGCCTAAATTTGAAGGTTTGGTTTAATAGCAAAGCTTTTGAATGTTACTTGGTTTTGTATCCTCAATGCATAATTTATGCCCAGTTGACTCTACTTGTTATGAGAAATGGTTTCCCTTTTATCAATTGATTAGATTTTTATTTGGATGATATATTCTTTGAAGTTTCCTACTTGAAAATTTCTGAGTGATAAAATGTTTTTTTCTTTTATCCTTCTGGGTTGCAAACATGTTTCTTGTAGTATTTTTGAGGTCTTACTATGTTTTGGAAGGTTTCAGTGTTTGTTATGATAGTGCAGTCTCTATGATTAAACATTCTTTTGATATTAATAATAATTTGGAATGCAGTGTTAGTAGTAGCATTTTACCATCCACCCACATAAAACAACAAGACCAGAGGTTTACTCGCATCATTCAGTGAAATCTTTTATTGTTAACTTAGCAATAACTTTATCGAACTTCATACAAAACTACCAAAGAATCATTTACTAGCAAATCTTACATGCTACACTGCATTATACTATTTTAGACAAACTTTTCATTTGGACAATTCATGAGCTAAACTCTCTATTTTATTTGCTCTCTATATCTCTATGCTATGTAACTTCAAGGAGCTCTCACTGGACAGTTTGCATGTTCATGAAAGGAGTTGTCTTTCTGAATTTTTGTTTGATTGTGATGGCAGTGTGACAAGTTCTCATATGATATTCATGTTATGCTTGGCATTCACAAATTAATTGAGAAAAAACTGACTACTAGTAGAAAATGAACACAGTTGCAGATTTAATTCATTATAATACTTTATACAGACAGAGTGCACAGAAGTAAATGTATATAAGGTTCTAACCTTATTCCAGTCCAGCCGCACCATGGAAAGAATGGGCACTATGAATGCTCAAACGTTCAGCTATATCAATGACTGCATGCTGAGAAGACTAACTGAAAAACCAAGCATCATAAACACTTGTTGTATTATCCACAAGTTTTCCAGCAACCTCACATTTTGCACCTGTAGTGATGGTAGGCAGCAATATGGACCGTTACAGTCCTGCGTGACTCACAAAGAGTGCTGCAACCCACTCGGTATCCAATCAAGTTACTATTTGCAAATCACCCATCGAATCAAGTTACTATTTGCAAATTCAACCCCTTGACTATTTCCATCTCTTTCGTGTTCGTTTGACTCCCCCTATCAACAATGAAATGCAGGGCCTTTCCATTCATCCACATCTATGAGTGGAATAGACATTCCTCATGCTTTGGAAATAGGATATTTGCAGTTGTAATGGTGGCATGTTGGTCCACATCAACAATCTGATCTTGTTTACTCTACTTAAACAAATATGTAGTTAATGATGTGTGTTTGTAGCTCATGTGGCATTTTGATGGAGGAGCATCCATGCCAAATCATAGTTTGCATTGCCCAATTTTTTTAAGTTTAATTTGTGTTGTTTCTAGGTTTTCCATTACCATAATCCAATGTTTGAATCAGGTTTTGTTTAAGTGGGCTCCAAAATTTTGAGGTTCCAATGGCTCCTAAATTGGATTTAATGATCTTATTGTGCCCATCGGGCTATCACAATCAAAATGTCTTTTTGCATTGTTCTAGGTTCCAAGTGTTTGAGGTTTTGATAAACTTAAATTTGCCATTGGTATTGCATCCACTTTGTTGACAAGCTTCATTTCCTTCCCTAGACTCCAAAGTTTCTGGTGACAAATATGAAGCTAGATCATATAAGTATCCTCGTGTATGTTCTAGCATCCTAAATAACCTTGGATTTCAAGTTTTCTTTTCAAGAGCTCAATAATGTGATATAGGGCCCACATTCTTTCCTTGTTAAATTTCAAATTGCCAATGGCATATTCTAAATTGGGTTTGATAATTCCTTGGGTCTTCTTTTTTAAATCATCACATCTTCAAACAACTAGGATTTAATTGATTTGAGATAAGTTGAATTGGATTTAATGATCTTATTGTGTACATCGGGCTATTACAATCAAAATGCCCTTTTGCATTGTTCTAGGTTTCGAGTGTTTGAGGTTTTGATAAAATCAAATTTGATATTGGTATTGGGTGCACTTCATTGACAAGCTTCATTTCCTTCCCCAGACTCCAAGGTTTTAGATGAAAAATTCAAAGCTAGACTATAAGTATCCCTATGTATGTTCTAGTATCCTAAATGGCCTTGGATTTCAAGTTTTCTTCTTAAGAGCTTGGTAATGTGATATAGAGCCTACATTCTTTCCTTGCCAGATTCCAAATCACTAATGGCATATTCTAAACCGGGTTGATAATTCCTTGGGTCCACTTTATCAAACCATCACATCTTTAAACAATTAGGATTTCAAGGTATTAGAATGCATGATAGTGTGAGATAAGTCAAATTGGATATAGTTAGTGAAATACAAGTTATCACACCCAAAGCAACCCTAGATTCCAATTTTCCTTTTGAGCATGTAAGTGCAATAAAGGCGAATTGGATAAGTTGCCTAGGTCTCAATTCTTATTGCAAAGGTTTTGACTTCCAAGTTGTGTGATGCCTCTGAGCATGTGATAAAACTAGATTTGATAATCTTTTGGGTCCATTTCATAGACCTAGTTTTGTTTTGTTGGACACCAAGGACATGATAAAGTTAGGTTTAATAAAGGATCTTGGGTCCATTATGTCCTTGCACTCAAATTTTCATATTGGGGGGGGCATTGAGATGCCAATAAGGTGATAAAGGCTGAATTGATGAAGGCTTCATGTTTGTCTTCCTAGATCATTTTGTATGTTTACACTAGATTTCAAGAGCTTGATACAACTAGCTTTAATAAAAATCTTAGATCCAAAAGGTTCTTGCACCAAAAGTGCTTTTTTTTGATGTTGAATGTCTCCAATGAGACAATAATGTGATTTAATTGCATTAATGAGATCTTTGTTAGAACAAAGATATACTAAGAGGGGGGTGGTGAATCGGTATATCCCTCAAATCAATTCAATTTCAACTTATCAATCAAAACCTAAAACTGCCTTAACCAGATAACACATTCTAAGCAAATGCACAGAACCATAACACCAAATTTACGTGGAAAACCCAACAAGGGAAAAACCATGGTGAGAAAAGCTGCTTCGAGCTACTGTCCAAATCTAGTCACAAATGAATCAACAGTTACAACATATTTAAGGTCTTTAACCTAAGGAAGTTTACAACTCCCTGCTCACTTACAGAATGAGGCTGCAACCTTAGAATACAACTCTTTGAAGAATCATATGACAAATCAGAACCGTAACACTTTTGTTGCCTCTGGCTCACTGCCTTCAACACTTTTACACCTCTCTGCCTTTGGCTCACTGCCTCTGGAATTCACACTTGCATGTCTGCCTTAATCAAATAACACATTAAAGCAAGTGCACAGAACCATAACACCAGATTTGCATGGAAAACCCAACAAGGGAAAAACCACGGTGAGAAAAGTTGCTTCAAGCTACTATCCAAATCCAGTCTCACAAATGAATCAACAGTTACAACATATTTAAGGTCTTTAACCTAAGGAAGTTTACAACTCCCTGCTCATAGAATGAGGCTGCAACCTCAAAATACAACTCTTTGAAGAATCAAATGACAAATTAGAACTGCAACACTTTTGTTGCCTCCGGCTCACTATCTTCAGCACTTTTACACCTCTCTGCCTTTGGCTCACTGCCTCTAAAATTCACACTTGCACTTTTGCCTTCGGCTCCTTGCCTCCAATGCTCACTTACACATTTTGGTCGGCTCACTACCTTCCGCACACCACTTAAACTCTTTAGCTTTCGGCTCAGTGCATCTAGCATGTATTAAACACTTTACTGAAAATTTGCACACATTACTTTGCCTTCAATGCACTGTTGTTAGCAAATTATATTGATTGCACATTGAACACTTGTACATTTTGATCACACACTTGATCTTACATTTATACCATTGTAATGTCCCCTTTTCCTAGGCAATGAACAATTACAAAGGTTAGTCCATCACTTGGTCTGCGTGGACTAACAAGGTGGTTAGGGGGCCCTTTTGAGGGCGTTTGTGGACTTGTTCAATCAACCTTTTGAGCTCTATTGGTTTTTCTCAGGTCAGTGTTTACCAGGGATTTCGCTGTGTACCTTCCGGAGCTTGTTTTGGACACTTTGTCCATACTTACTATTTATCATAAGTCATAGGGGGTCACTGGTATGGTTAGTTGGCAATATTACTATATTGGGCTTGATGGTGGATTTATATCTTGGAGTTACCTTGGTTTTCTTATGGTCCTATGCATTAAGTTTTAATAATGTCAATTATAAAGCTAAATTAAAATATTTAACTTTGTGTGTTATTAAAATATTTTAAAAGGACTTTATAAAAAGGGGATACAAGTGATATTTAAAAGAATATTTTATAATATAAGTTGAGCGCCCAATTTAAAAAGGGGACATAAGGCGGGAATTTAAATAAAATAAAATAAATGCAAAAGCCAACTTGGGCGTGGGAGTTTGGGAAAATATGAAAGCCCTTTGTGAGCTCATTTGCACATTCATCTTGGAGAAGAAATTTGATAAGGGTTTTGCAGGTAGATTAGAGTGTTTGAAAATCTCAGCTTCATCAAGGACGAAAACCCTAATGAGGAACAGTATGCTACAAGAGTAAAAGATCTCCCAAGGCTGCTCGCAGGCAACTCCATTTCAAGGGTTGTGCTTGTGCTTCAATCGATTTACAAGAAGAGTTTCAATTTTTGGGTTTGACGGTTTTAACAGGAAATTGGAAAATACATTGATTATAATTATCTAGAACGAATATTGTTTGGAAACCTGGAATGATTTTGTCTGTTGGTTGAATAATACTGAGGGATTCACATTGCTCATGTATAAGTCAAATCCTTGCTGATTTTGCGTGAGGTTTTGAAGTGATCCAAAGTTGTATATTCACAAGCTTGGCCGCCATATTCAGTGGCATTCATATTTCTGGGTTTGCATTGCATTCTGTAGAGATTGGTGTGAGGTTGTAGGTTGTGCAAATATTTGACCTGGGTGTGAGGATTGGTATTAGACATTGCTGCTATGTTTAGCTAGGCGTGAAGATTTCTTGAGTATGTGATTGCTGTTTACTTAGTCGCTGCCTCCCTTCTACATTGCTGAATTACCATAGTAACAGTTTCAGTCAGTTGTGGGACCTTTTCCAGGGGCCGTGAGACTTACAGAGGGGTGTGGGAACTTACTCAGGCATATCGCCTACTTTTTGGCTGCTGTACAGTGCCTAAGAGGGAGGTCGTGGGCAAAGCTAGGTGCTGTTTGATGTTGTGCATGATTTCTAAGATTGGGGCTACTGCAACTACAACTACCACCATTTCATATTGCTGCTGATAGTTTTTGCTGGGTGTAGACTTAATATATACCTATCATATAATGGAACGGTTACCAAATGGTATTTATTTACTATAATCTGAGATTCATATATCTGATTAATGTTATATTACAAATGGTAATGTTTATGTCAGATGATGTATTTGCTGATTGTGCCAATCTGAAAATTTATGTTTCAAATTGTGATGAAATCTTGCGTAATGGTGTTCCTATTTCTTGAGCATTTTTTGGTAGATGCATTGAATCTTGTTTGAAATATTGGTATATGATCCCCAAACTATGCACATGATAAGTGTTTGACAAAATGTTCCATTTGTCAAACTGAAAATAATTGAGCAAAATTGCCAAGTCCAAACTCAGATTTGGGGTAGGACATTATAGTGGTATCAAAGCCCAAGTTCCTGCCATCCTCTTGGGTGATTCAGTAAAAATTCAGAGTATGACAATGGGTTTCAGCAGGGTTCAAGATCAGATCAAGAGGAGTTATGAATAGGAAGCTATCAAATTATTTGAGTACCAAAGCATGCTTGATGGTTTTGAAACACAGGTGTCTTTTAAATTTTTAATGATTTCTTGAATCTAGTTGTGACCTTGAGACCTGGGAAGATAGGTTTGGTGAAATACATTAGAAGAATGTTTGAAGAGAATTCAAAAGAGGGGTTAGAGATGGAAGAAGAAGCACCTATTTGTGACTTACAGCCTATAGGTAATCATAGGGAAAATAAAAATCAGTCATCATGCATTGAAGATTGGACTCTTAAGTTCCGAAGAAAACAAAGCTACAAGTTCACTTCAGCCCTATGAGGGTAGGGATGTAGGAGAGTCACCTACTGAAGCCTTAGATGAAGAACACATGAAGATTGCAAGAGATGCCATCATGGAGATTGACAAATTGGCCATGTGGGATTAGCTACAAGAAGGTACAAACTGGTTTGATACTCCTCTATTTGAGCCTAGCATTGCCTCATCACCTTTACTTCATCTTGGAAAGGAGTCAGATTATGGATGGGGTTTCTTTGAGGTGGATGTTTTTCATACTGATGTTGGCAAATCAAAAAATTCAGTATGTAGTGAACAAAGGGGTTTGGATAAGACTTACACGACATTACAGGATCCTGTTTGGGATGACTACACTTTTGACCATAGTACCGCCCAAACTTTATCTCCACAATCATGCATGAGGGATGTAATTTCCCTCTTCGCCTAGCATCACTTTGGAGAAATTTTTCTAATCTTTTATTTCTCGGGATTAGAAAAAATTCAAATTTCAAGGGAATGGAGAATAATTAAATTGAGACTTTAAACTATAGTCTATAAGTTTATTTAATTATTCAATATGGTGGGGCCACTTAAATTGTAACGTCTTTTACTAGGCATTTAATTAATTGTAGTGGATTAATTAAAATTTGCCAAGGTTGATTAATTCTTTTATTGAAGTGTTTTGGTGAAAGAAGATAAGCTCGTGGATTTTTGTGAAATGGAAAGAAGTCATTTATTGGATGATCGACGACTTTTTTGGATGCTAAGGTTGACACTTCTATTTTACTTAAGGCTCGAGCTAGGAAGGAAACACATACATAAAATCATTTGTTTTTTAATCCTTATCGAGTTCTGCTGGAGATGTATGACATGACAAATCCCTTGTGCTGGATGGGAAGGAAACCCCATACCACGTGATGAAGTTTTCTTTATTTTTGAAGCAATGGAATTCTGGAGCAAGTTCAAGGCGAGTGATTTGTCATAGCTGGATAAGACATGAAGGGGCAATCAATGCTGAATTCTGGACAAGTGTAAACCATTTAAGCTGGTTTGCTGCATACAGTTAGAGGGACGTGACTTGTTCTTATATTTCATTATCACCTGCTAAGTCGCTGGGAGTTGGGTGGCTGTTTGGGCATTAGCAGTGGCTGAGAAATCATCAAGGAGTCAAGGCGAGACTGGAATCAAAAGCTTTGGGCGCAACCTCATACAAATCCTACCTCCTTCCAGCTGTTTCCACAGGTGCTCTATGCTGAAACCGTATTGGCTTATATAACTTTGGTATTTAAGAAGACTTGTCAATTTGAAATCCCTTGTATACATGTATTCAATTTATAATAAAAATCTAGGCGATTTTCTCAAGTCAGTAAAGTCTGTTGAAAATTCAGAATTAATCTAATACTGCATTGTCTTTTCTCAATTTGATGAATTTGAGCATTGTTCATGCAAATTACTGAGAATTCTATTAAGTGCAAACTCAATCAAATTGGAAATATCGTGTAAACTTTACATACATCTGGGAAAGTATAATTCAAGGGATGGCATGTTTGGCACTACTGGTACTAATATTAACCTTGAAAACAAATTTGATTTGGTGTTGCATGACGCTGATCTCAAATCACAAAAATTATGAGGTTGATAAGTCTTAGGGGTCCAATCAGTTGGCAGGACAGCTGAAGGTGAATGAAGACCAGATTATTGCAGCCATTAGACACTTTGATGACACCCTTAAACTGATGGAAAATGTTGTTGGAGGTCTTCAAGAGTACATATGGACGTTGATGGAGAACTTTCCCTTTTAGATTCACAGGCGCTTAGAGATGCATTACTGGTAATGAAGTCAAATTACTTGTAGCTAATCTCCGATAAAGATTACCTTCTCATGCTTGGTGAGATCTACTTTGATGTGTTAAAAGGGAAAGAAGGGGAAGTGGATAATCTTATTGATGAGCTTATGGTTACTAAGGATTCTTTGAAAAGCACTCAGAAGGCCCTTCAAGACTCAAAGATTTAGATTGACGAGCTCTGTGAGGAATTGAGCTTGGCTCAATCATCTTCATCCACAACAAAAATCTAGTCTTTAAGGGCTGCCATAACACCCGTGGATGAGAGTGGTACTCATGGTTTGAGGGGAGATCCCCTTATGGTGGTCAAGCATGAGGTGGTTTTAGATTTTCATGAGTTTGAGGACCGGTATGATTCTGAAATTTATGAGTTTACACATACCTTGCATCATAGGGATCATAAGTCACCTTTATGGGAGAGCCAATTGAGGGCTCAAGACATGGATACAACAGAGGTAGTGGTACATACACCTCGCAGACTAGCCAACAGTGAAGTGCATGCGTCCACGAGTGATAGGAGGAAAAGTCTCTACATTGGCAAAGTAGAGATTGCTATTGGTGAGTCTTGTGTTGAGGAGGCAGACTCTTGTGAGGCTTGCGTGTGGAATCATCACGCTGTTCTGTCTTATTTGCATGAGGATAGTAGGGCATCTTCTAGTGGGAGCATGTCTCCTACAATTGTTAGCAGATCAGGTAATGCATTGGTTGACGCTGATTGTAGGTATGAGCCTAGTGAGTCACAGGACCTTAAGGAATAGCTGAAAGTCACTGAGGATAAGGTTGTTCAAACCTTAACTCATTATGACAACACACATAAGTTTGTGGAATACCTCATGTGGTCAACACAATTGGAAGAAAGGCAAAGAGGGGTGGTAGTTGGAACTTCTATATTGAGCTTTTAGTCTATCAAACATGCTTTAGGGTAATGAAATCAGATTACCTCTAGTTGCTATCAGATAGGGACTTCTCCATCAGGTTTGCAGAGAGGACTTGTAGAGCAATTACCAAATCTGCCCTTCATGTTTAGAGATGTGAGCCACATATTGATTCATGTGATAAAGTGATGATGTGTGGGATCCCAATGACCATGCAAGAATTCCTTTGGCACAT
>VDFB02219602.1:0-11761 GCA_007258455.2 Sequoia sempervirens
CAGTTTGATGGGCCTCTTGGCCCATGAATTTTAGTAGTTTTATTATGCTCTGGAGGTGTCAGTAAGATCTTCGTCAAGTGGGAGATTGTTGGAATAGGTGCCTCAATCCTTACTAGCATATAACTCCTGAAGGGAAAAGTCGCTGTGACATTATTGATGTCTGGCCGACTGGCTGTTCTGAATCTTGTTGAAATGCCCTAGTCGTTGTGACTTGGTTTTGGTCTTACCGAATAGACCTATCGCTATGACATGGAGACTCAGCAAGATCTCTTGCCGACTGTTGTTTCTCTCGCCGATGGTTATTCACTCACAATTATCGGGGAGACTTGGTTGTCGGTATGTAGTCTTGCTGATATGAAATGTCTCGCCGAGTTGCTATCGGGTGTCTAGCGGATGTCAGAGGGACTCATAGCGACTGGGGTCATTGGTGTAACCTTTTGTTTCGGTATGATGTCCCAGCGATCGATGAAGGTCTCGCTGACATGGATATACTTGGTGCTTTCGTGGTGACAAAAGACTTCAGTGTGAAGTCTTGGCAACTTGGAGAGTCTTACCGATAGTCTTTGGGATGACATGTTGTGTTCGCTGAGATGTCTTGGCGAAAGTCAAATGTCTTGCCGACTCGGTATGACATGTTCACTCGGTGTAAGGTCTTGGCGAAAGTCAAATGTCTTGCCGACTCGGTATGGCATGTTGCTGAAATCATGAGATTAGCCGGCGAAGAGCGAATGTCTTGCGGCTTGTCGAGTCGCCGGTGAAGCGAGGGGAAACTTGGTGTAACCTCTTGGCAATGATAAAGAATCTTACCCGATGGCAAAGTTAAGTCGTTGTGACTTGTAGGCATCAGGTATGAAGTCTTCGCCAATGAAAACTCTTGCGTAGAATGAGAATGAATATCGGTGATTTGTCGCGGAAGCTCATGGCATTAGCTATATCGTCTTCGCCATTTGTTGGAACTTACAGCGATGCTCGATGTAAAGCCTTTGGGCATTCGAGAACGCTGCTTGTGTCTCACCGACATGCGAACTCAGTTGAATGTTTCTTTGACCGTTTGACCATCCTATGTGGAATCTCATGGACCAATCAGAGGAAGCGAAATTCAAATGGTTGGCGGTTTGATTTTTGCAACAGCTACGACACTAGAGCTGAACTGTATGCAAGGAAAAATCTACAATGGAATGGAAACATTCTACGATGGGTAATGGCGGATAAGGATGAACAAAAGATAAAAATCAGAATGTGATAAGATTTAAGGGATCGATTCTGAGTTTAAAATCATCGGATTGTTGAGAGCATTTCTGAAAGAGATTGAACAATGAATGAAGCTACTGTGAATTGATACCAGAGAGTTGTATCTCTTCATTATATGTAATTGTTTGTTACTGTAATACAAAAAGATTCAGCTTGGTGTGGTGGGTTTTTTCCCGAAAGGGTTTTCCCACGTAAATATGTTGTTCATTGTCTTTGTGTATTATTTTTGTTTTTGTAAATCTTTCATGTGTGTCTTAATTGGATTGTAATTTGAAAATTAAAAGTATTGTCTACATTCTTCCTTGTGGTTTTGACGTTAGGAAAGTTGCTTCCGCACCTCTGCTTTCTTGACAATTTGGAAGTAAGTAATTGTAATATTATGAGGAAGAATGGGACAATGCAAGTCTCTTTTCTTTATATTGATTCAATGCATCCCTTAATTCAAGATGCAATTAGTAAACTCTAGCTTAATAAATAACATGTATGCAATTGGTCCCAACATATGATCTCCCTACTCTATAAGAACTCTTGCTATATTATTGCATTGGATATCCATAGTTAAGAAGAAAGTACACAACTTGATATAAAAGATACATAATTTGGATCCCTACATTCAAATGAGTGTTGTGAATTCTTCTAGTTTGCATGTTAAAAAGAGCTAATAGAGCCAATTTGGTTTGTGATGGATTTACATTTCATGCCCTATAGATCCTAAATAATGAATAAACACATCAAACACAACATACCTATAAGATCTCTTTGAGCATGAGATAATGTGGGTGCTCTTAAAACCCCAAATATTGCACCCTTAAATGAATCAATAACTCCAACTCTTGTTTAAACAAGAGAGCTCATTAAAATATAAGCTCTTTGAGATGCTTCAATTGTTCATAAGAAAAACATAGAGAAAACTTTGTTTCTACTATTTCTAATAGAAAAATATTAACAAATAACGAAAATTTTAATAGACAAAAATGAAGAAAAGATAGATGATATATGCATTGAGGATGGCCTTAGTCATTTTTTAAAAAAAACAATTACACCATGTTGTATATGCAATTAAAATTTATTATGTAATCAATGGTACCAAGTTTTTTTCAACATGTAGCACACCACTTTCTTTCTCCATTAAAATTATCACAATAATTGAAGTATGTGAACATTATTGAAAATCATATCTTTAGATTTATCTTTGCCAAACCTTAAGATTTGTTGCCTTTTCTTTTGATTAGATTTTCCATTTGGCATCCTTACAACTCACTTTTAAATTATAGGATTGGGAAAATCTTATTTTGTGACTTTTCTATGATATTCTACCAATCCTTAACCTAACCACATTTAAACTTTAGCATTTACAAATTTGACAAAAAAAAAAGAATCTTTTGATAGGTTCTCCACTTGCTTTCATTTATTATGTTTTGGTCTTTATAAAGGAGTGAATTTTTTTTTACTATTCAATAATTGATTGACTTCCATGGTATTTTTCAATTGTATTTTATATATAAAGGCCACATGTTAGAGAAAATAACATTTTCTTACATTTAATCTAGGTAAATGAATAATTGACTTTTTTGGCTTATGTAGGTATGAAGTGTATATCATTTTAAATAATGGATGAATAAGTATAACATATATCATATGGTAGAAAAACATAATTATGTCGAGAGGTGTTCCACAATGGTAATAAGGTATTGAGTGTAATGGTGTGAGTGTGTTAACAAAAATTCTTGTCTTTTACCTTAAATTTCAATGATTTACATGTCAAAGTATTTAATACTAGCGATCACACCTTGGTGTGCAATGAACAAGCAAGAGATAATGGCTGAAGGGATAGTCGAGGAATGGTATCCTGGTACACTTGTTTGTGTGTGCGTTGTAACTCCGCGATCGCCTTGAACCCCCAAGGTCTTCAGACCAGCATTACCGCTTTACATTTTTTCAGGAATTAACGCTCCTGTACCAAAGGCTGCATTAGGTTTAAATACGCGACATTCAAAGAATTAAATGCCGGCCCACTTTAACTACCTATGTCCTTTGAGGTGCAATGTAATGCATTTACATAAACCTAAACCAACAATCGATAACAGCGAATTTCAAAATTGCATTCCTTGAAGTAGTAAACAAGCATTAAATGTAAAGAAACCATACATCATCAAATTTCATGTTGAAGCAAAATTTCATGTGATAACCCAATATAAGTAATATTAACTCAATTTTAATAACCATAAACATATATATAATCATGAGAATACAAAGGAGCATATTTCCACAGATACAACATGTTCAAATGGCAATGGCCGTAATCGTGATAATATAAAGGGTACGAAATTTTGAATTACTCTGGGAGTACGATTTCGCTAAGACATTACATTTGATGAACTACATGGAGTTGTTTTTCCCCAACACAGTGGGTATGGCCTTTATCAACATAGTTCAAAAGATTGAGGTAAGGTCGCGCTCAGCGAGCATAGTAAAATCGGCTTAACCCTCATTTCACATTCAAAATAGAACCATCAAAATTGTCCATTAGTCCAACATGAACCCGATGAATAAAATCACTTCCAAACCAAGCAACTCAAAAGAGGTAGACACAACGAAATGAAAACATCAATTCAATCTTTAAACACACGAATACAGTACTCAAATGAATTAACCCTAAAGAGTAATCAACAATCAAATCATTCAAGATAAATTCCATAACACCACAATCCACATATTCTTTCAATATCAACCCAAACACAACACTCGATCAACCAAAACACACATATTCTCCCTTTTTTTTAAAAACTCATTACATAACCATTGACTACACTTTATAGTAAGTAAACCACTTTCAAGTGCATAGATGTATATTTATATCATACACAATACAATAATAAAGGTAAAATTTAGATATAAATTCCATAATAGATGTATATACAAATACTATACAAGTTATAAAAAAAAATTGAGGTTCGCTAATAGAATAGACACATGTTTCAAGATGTTTCAGACTTAATACAAAACAAGATAATTCTTAACCGGTATTATTTTTTTCCCTATCTCATAGGTAATTAAAAAAAAACAACTCTTTTACCACTAATATTTTTGAAGAGCTCATATAAATACTTTACAATTTTCTTATCTAACATTAACATTTTAATCTCATAAATAAAATTGTTTCTACACTTAAATTCATAATATTTATAACGTTTGGACAATACAAGTGACAACTAAATTACACTCCACTACCTATGTGAATAAAGTTTATACTTGTTATATTAGGTTCTGATCCCGAGTCACTTGATAAAAATATAATTACATTAACATGATACCCATTTAGTACATAACTAAAAGTTTTTATATATACATATATTTGTGTAGTTAATTATGATGAGTAGGGGTTGTTCTTACCTTAAATACCCTCTAATTGAGATTATTTTATTACATAACATTAATTCATTTGAGGCAGCCCTGAATTACTTAGGCGCAACTTAATATAAATCATAGGTATACATTATTAGCCGATAGACTATATATACATTGAATGTTGAGCTGAAACTTGTCTCATGCCTGTAAACCACTCCCGTAAATCGTGAAACTTCTTAATGGCGAATTTGGGCCCATGACTACCTAGATGGCTAAATCAATTCTCTGCATGCCATTTCTTCACGAGAAGCCCAAGCGAAGGATTTTGTTCTATGGTCGTACAGCGCTGCCATTGGGTTCCTCCTCCTCTCTGGTATAGACCTCAGTTACTGTTTGTGGGTGAGGATGAAGGGCAAGGCGAAGCACAGGTATTTCGTGAGGAGTAACATGAATCTCTTAAAAGACACTGTGAAGCCCAACATGGGGGTAGGTTGGTTCAACATTCAACAGATCAAGAATGCCACGAAAAATTTTAGTGTGGCCAATGTGGTCGGCCAAGGCAGTATTAGAACAATGTATAAGGGCATCATCACCGATGGTCACTCAATCGCGATTAAGAGGATCACAAACTGCACTACTGAAGAAGAAACCGAATTCATTAACGAGGTGGAGATCATCAACAGTATTAGGCACTGGAATTTGGTGGCTCTCACAAGCTTTTGTGTTTCCAGTGATGACAAAAAGGGGCACCAAAGATTTCTAATTTATGATTTCATGCCTAATGGCAGCCTCGATGAACACATTTTTGGAGGGTGCAATGAAAACAAGGCTCCCTTGAATTGGGAGCAGCGAAAGAACATCGCCCTCGGCACGGCGAAGGGCTTGTGATATATGCATTACAGTGTGCAGTTGGCAATTTATCCTAGATATCAAAGCTACTATTATTCTACTGGATGATGAAATGAACGCCAATGTTGCGGATTTTGGGCTTTCCTAAATGACCACACAAGGCCAGTCACTTCTCACCACCAGAATAGCGGGTACCCCATGGCTACTTAGCACCTAAATATGCCCTTTATGGACAACTTACAAATTGGCGTTGTATTGCTCGAGATCATGAGCGATAGAAAAACTTTGGGTATTTCAACTGAAGATTTTTTTATTACGTACTGGGTGTGGAAGCTTGTCAAGGTAGGTAAAACTTCCCAAGTTTTAGATAGTAGAATCCGAGAGGAGGGACCTTAGAGCATAATGGAGAGATTTTTTTTGGTGGGAATTCTTTGCTCCCACATACTGGTGGAATTTAGACCCAACATTGTGGAGGCATTGAAGATGATAGAGGGGGAAGCTCGCATTCTAGAAATACCACAAGCCTCTACCTCTCACAGATCATGAATCTTTTGCTAATGAACATAGTGTTTCAGATTCACTACCGACTTTCAGCTCATTTATCATTATACGATGACCATATTTTTCTATCAGTGTAACCTTGCAACCCCCCGGTGCAAGTGCTAGTATAAATTCAAGCAGTTGTTTCCAAATCAGTGAAAACAAATACATATAAAAGATACTATATAGATATCATACAACATATGAAACTAAACGCGCACGCATATAAAATGTGAATGGTCAAACAATTGTGATATATCAATGGTCCTACTAACTAGTAGATACTTCTTTGGGAATATTGAGAACCAACCTCCATAAAAGAACGATTTATCCTAAAGCTCGACTTAGATAGGCGATACAACCATGCTACCACTACAGGAATTGTGCCAAAAAAATAACCTCATGCCTTGTTGTTTCATCCTTTTCTATTGACATTATATCTTCTGAAACCAACAAAATCTTAGATTGCTAAGATAGATCATTATGTCATCATCATTCACAGTGAGAACCACATATAAAGGGGAAATCCATGAATATAAACTGCAGAGAGAGATATTTGTGGATTGAGGCTGGGAAGGTCTATAAAAGCAAGAATTAACAAAACGAATGCTCTTTACAAACAATATACTGGAGAAACATAATAGGAGCCAGTGAGAATCCTAGCACTTACAGCCAATTAACAACTAGTATGAACCGATTACCAACCAATATGCATGCAAGGTGGGGATTAAGGAATGGGCGCATAAACCATAAGCTAACATAAAATTTGATAAAGCAAAAGTTCATCAGTTGAAAGGCAGCGAACAGAGAGATTGGAGAGGCGCGGCCTGATTAAAGGGAAAAGCTTTGAATACATCCAAAACACTTGCACCAAGTATATTATGAGACCAATCCACCAAGATCGACGCTAGACACCAACAAAGGTTGGCTTAAAAGCTGAATTTAACAAGGATAAAAAGACACGGGCAAGCAGTGAGTACAACCTCCTCTGCAAGGCGCTCTACCAGGTTGTCATAACCGACGGAAACTTACAATAACTATCGAATTGGAAAGCTATGCACGGGAGGATGAGAGGTGATTTCACACCCAGCGCAGTATGTATATAATGCAGATTTCAATGAAAGAAAGTCTAAAGTATACTACACAACGCAATACCCAGGCAACCAATACCTTCCTATTTCGGCCTATTGGCACCAAATCAAGAAAGCAGTTGATCAAATGCTAGGGTCATTAGATCAAATGATTTAAAATCATCTCACAACCAATTTTGATAGGTATGAGACGTGAGCACAGGCTGCAGGATAGCGACCAAATATACTTATAGAGAAGGCGTGAAATGATGGATTGGGTTGACAAAGACGTAGGAAATAAGAGAAAGGATGTAATGCCCATTTTTGGTCCGATAACCTCAAATATATGGTGTGTCATATTTCATTTGTAAATTACAATTCTATAAGGTATGCTGGGGATTTCAAATAGGATTTGACTATTCAGAAAAGTCTCAGGAAGAATGTGAGTACCTACTTTGTGACCAGGTTAATATCTTGTTAAACTTTTGCTCAAACGTTGCCTTCAATGTGTAACAAACATAATAATAGACTAACCCAAAATAAAAAGGCATCACAGCTTATACGGCCTTTTATGAGCAAGACATTTTTACATAGAACATCCCAATATCACAATACATAGTATTAGA
Organism: Sequoia sempervirens; assembly: GCA_007258455.2. Taxonomy (NCBI): domain Eukaryota; kingdom Viridiplantae; phylum Streptophyta; class Pinopsida; order Cupressales; family Cupressaceae; genus Sequoia; species Sequoia sempervirens. The sequence continues at coordinate 7,685 of VDFB02219602.1, forward strand.
AAACAAAATATAGAACTGTCCCTTAACCGATTCATTCAGAAACATCAGTGTCAATTAAATAGTATGCAATACAATTTGGAATCTAATTCCTTTGACATTACTGCAGCTTCAAGTATATCTAATCTGATGGTGGTGCAATAAAAATGCAAGGACTCGCGACATTTAACCTCTACACTGCATTTAAAGATAGAAACATTCATCAACAATTCTAAAAATGCTAAGTGGAGGGCTTACCTCTGATCGCACTGTGCAGTTTGGAAGGGCACTACTATTGCAGATCGTGGATCACGAGGGAGATGAGTTTGGTGAAATCCACTAGAAAGGTTGCCCTCCAAAACTCTCCAGACATGAATGGCTTAATGGGATGAAGACGATCCTTTCCCCTCTACCATCCTCCCAAAATCATCAACATGAAATTTCAGCTCCCAATTTTCGAGCTTGGCCAAGGCCAGTATGAAAAATTCCTGAGATACTTCCCCGAGTATCTTTTATAAGAAGATAATTACTAACAAAAGAAAAGTTGTCATGGTTTTCGAAACAAAAATCAAACAAAATCTCCAAAAACATCCCGTTTCTTTTTCGACACTTAGCTTGAAACTGTGCATGCTCTCCATGCGAGCTTTTTTTTTTCATTTTTCTAGTTTTTAATTGCTTTTAACTCGATTTCCATTATCTTCCTTACTATTTTATTTCCTTTTGATATTTTTTCCCAATTTAAATAATTATCCACATACAGATAATCAGTTATGATTAAATACCATTTAAAACAATACTTGTTATAAGACTAATTAATTTAATTATCTAATAATGACCGTATACTTTCTATCCACCAAAATTGATTTATTAATTATTATTTTAATCATTGAAGCATTTAAGCACCTTATTTATTTTTAAATAATTATTATCGCCTTTTATAAATAGACTTCTTTTAGTTGTCATTTTAATTTAACGATTAAAAATTCATAATATCATTTCACTAGCATAGCTCATTTAATCGACATATATTTCCCAATCAATTTAACCTGCCTATTAACTCTTATCAATTTAATTAATTAGATTGATCAAGGCTACTAAATATTACTTTATCACATAATTCCAAATCAATTAATAAATTAATGCACCCTTCGAGACGCACAATTCGTCTAACCACACTTAATTGTCTCGAAAGTAGAAAGTGGAGGGGCACTACATGCATGAGGCCAATTGGTAGGCCTTTTAGAAAATGATGTTTTTTGTGCAACAAAGGTATTAATGGAGAAGTGATAGCTTCAAATTAACTATGCATCCACTTATAAGGATTTGAACACAACTAAAAAAAAACCTTTGTATCAAGAAGATAATCAAACTCTGCTATCAACACACTCATGTAATTTTTGTAATACGGATAGAGGGAGAGAGGAGAGAAACATATATAAAGAAAGAGAGGTATAAGTGGGAAGATTGAGAGAGATAGATAGAGGGGTAAGGAGATAAAGATAGAGAGGAAGGTAGAGATAGAGATTGGAATGGATATGGTGTGGGAGATTACCTGTGCTTCAACAGTCTGTGGGGATGGGAAAGGGAAAATGTGTTCACATATAATTTAAGGGAAGGGTTTTGGCAAAGCCTTCCTTCCTATAAAAGGTATTGTGTTAACTCAACCATGATGTCATTCCAACCGAAGCTCATTCATGATTTTTAAGAAAATTAGGAGAATGACGGGTAATAAGATTATGGTGATAGGTGTCATGTAATTCTTATATACATTTGAAATCTTATATTTATTATTATCCATTTAAAACAATAACTAAATATTTTTATTTAATTGAAAATAGAAAATAATATATTTTAATAAACAAACTTTTAGATAAATCTTTTTCAACAAGTTGAAGTTTATGTTAATTTTTTTAATATGTTTTCTTTTTCTCTCAATGTATGGAAATGGTTTATCTTCCATGTGGACATTATAGTTCTTGAATGCAAGTTTTTAAGAGGATTTTTTTATATCATCCAAAGGTATGTGGTAAATTTGATGGTTAAGTTAAGGTTTCTACATTTATTTAGCAAAATCCTTCAATATGGGAAACAAATAAAAATAAACTTAGTACAAATAAGTTGGTATGAAGGTTGGGGGGATTCTAATGCATGGAGGTAAATATAGTAATGCAATTCACCAAAAATGGAGATTAGGCTCTCAAGATTCAAGAGTACAATGGAAAGAGAAACCAATGGAGCTAAAATATAATGTATTCTAAGTTCAAATGTGATTAATTTCATAAATTATTTGAGAGAGAAATTTGTTACATTTTATCAATAACAAAAACTAGACTCAAAATGAACTTTAAAAAAATATTTTTTGGTTTATTCAAAATGTGTGTATATTTTCTTTGTTCCAAATATTAGAATGAATGAATAATCTTGTTTGTTCATACAAGGTACCAACACATGATTTTGCAAATTGGAAAGCAATTTTTCTAAGCAACAATATAAACATAAATAGTGTGCACTCCCTTTTAGAGACCAAGGAGCACCTTAATCATAAAGCTTCAATTGGCAATAATCTTCATTAGATGTCATCCTTATAAAAAAATGTTTTTCTTCTTACCTAAAGATAGGTAATCTATTGAATCTTCTTACATGGCTAAAATTTAAATTATATAAAATCTTTTGTTAAATAGTATTTAATTGTTGTGGATGGTAAAATTTTAATGGATCTTTGGATAATGAAACTTGTGAAGAAAAAAAAATTGTAAGAATCTTTTATATCAAGATAAAATTATCCATATTGATGTGATTGAAATAAGTAATATTACATTTAGAAAAAAGTATATTTTAATTAATTCATTTAACATTAATTTTTTTGGGATGAAGTTCATAAGTATCATAAGATTTGTGTTCAACTTGAATGGAAAATTGTTAGTGCACCAAATGAGAAAGAATGCAATTTCTTAGTAACTAAGTTTTTTAAAGGATTTATTTAAGTTCTCCATTCTATTGGTGGTGTTGCAAATAATTTTTTGTATTTTTAATTTTAGAAACTCTTCATCTATCATTTTTTTCTAGATAAGTGTAATTATTCCATTATTTTCTTACTTTTGTAAATTTGGGTAGTTAAAATCACAATTTAATATTAAGAGTGGGTCATTGATTTAAACTAAACATTTAACAATCAATTGTGCAATAGTATTCTACGCTTATACAAACAAAGTTACATAATTTATATGGGGGCATGTGCATGGAAATGGGAGACCAAAAGGGTGTCAAAAGTGGTCAGTTTTTTTGACATTTTCTCTCTCTCTCTCTCTCTCTCTCTCTCTCTCTCTCTCTCTCTCACACACACACACACACACACATGCAAATATGGGACATGTTGAGCATGATATTTCACTTTTGACACCACTACAAATAGGATTGTGTTCTAAGGCGTGTCTTTTTGTGGAAACCCGTGATACCAATTAGTGTGATCTTGTGGAAGAACACACAAAAACCATCCAACACCAATCAAGTCGGTTTACATGATGTTTACTATGTTTTATAACATCGAAAAATTAAAACACCTAGTTCAATTTGCACATTAAAGATCCTCTGATAGACTGTTGATTTTGTGCAGAGAGTGTGATGCCTTTGTGCAAAGCGACACTTTTGTTTTTGTTAAAACAGTTCCTTTGTTTACATATCAATTCCTTTGCACATCTCGACACGTCTACTATGGTAAACATACATCTACATATCAACACCTTTGTTATGACATGTTGATGCTTCTATCTAATATCAACACTTTTACAGACACCTTGACACCTTTGTAGTAAATAGATCGACACCTATGCAAAACAAAACAATGCCTTTGTCTGAAACTAAAAACAAAGAACTTTAAAACATTTCCAGAACCTACATTTTGATCAACAAGCACCAAATCACTTAAAATTAATACAAAATAGACTTTTGTTCACTTGTATCAATCAGTACAACAAACGAATCCTTGTTCACTATTATTTTGAGATTGTTAAAACACTTTCTAGGTTATCAATAGGATCAACTCATACAAACAAAAAACCATCAACTTCACCATCAAAACATTCCATTTCAAACAACAACTTA
>VDFB02219604.1:0-25076 GCA_007258455.2 Sequoia sempervirens
TCAATGATAATCTGGTAGATTTTGAAGGAACGTAATGCAAGGATTTTCAAGGAAAAAGAGTCCCATGTGGTGAGTGTCATCGCGAAGATTGAAATTGGCATCAACGAACACTTTAATGGAAGACTCAAGTTGTCAAAGTATCGGTTTTTTTTGTCTTGGGATGAAAGGATGTGCAAAAGATGGGGTTTTCTTGACCGGCCCTTGAACTAGCCACAAATGAAGGATGCACGCAGGATTAAGGCCAAGTGGTCGCTGCCTCCCAGGGGGCATCTAAAACTAAATTTTGATGGGGCCTCTAAAGGCAACTAGGGCCCCTTTGGAGCTGGCTATATAATCAAGGATGAGGCAAGCAAAATGTTGGGGCCGAGAGCTACAAAGCTCCCAAGGAGCACCAACATCGTTGCGGAATGTGCAACACTTTGGGAAGGCATCAAATTCTATGTATCCAATGGTTGGGGCAATGTGGATATCGAAGGCGATTCAGAGGTGGTAATAAGGGCGGTTGGGGTTGGTCATGCTCCAAGTTGGCAGCTCCAAATGTGGGTGGACAAGGTAAGACAAAGTCTTTCTGGCCTCAGGACTTCAAACTCTCACATGTCTATAGGGAGGCGAACTTTGCAGTAGAACTTTTGTCAAAGTTTGGAATTGACCAGGAGTCAAGTAATTTGGTCTTAGATTCTCTAAATACCTGGTTGGGGCTAGAGGCGGTCATAAATGAGGATTTGTCCCATCCACTAAGCCACGGGTCGGGTGGGGCCTCCAAGGTGGATTGAGGAGGGTCTTAGAATGATTCTTTCTGTGTTTGTAGGCCAAAAGGTGGTCTTGGGATCGGTGGTGAGTACACAGGTGGCTGTGTATCCTTCCTTGGTAAGGTGAATGTTATAGGCATAGGACGATGAAGGCTGCTTCGGCAAAGCTAGGCATCCGTCCTCTTTGGAAGATGATGAGGAAGGCTCAACATAATCCTTGGTCGCCATTGTAACTTGTCAGGAATTGTCTGTAGTTTGTGTTGGCTTTCTCCGTAAACTTCACTACTGAAATTTCTTTTGCTTCAATAGAATGAGTGCTACCCTCTCTGGTAGTGATTCGCCAAAAAAAAAAAAAAATGAAATGGTGTGCGAGGATAAACATCTCTTCAAATTATGAGGGGAATAGCAGCAAAAAATATTTTGGGAAAAGAATAGCAAACAAAAAGTACAAGTTTCTTGCAAAAAAATGGGGAAATTTTGGATTTAGAAAAAGGAGGTAAAAAGACAGAAAAAGGGAGAAAAACCTGCTATTTTGAAAATTTAAAGGCATTTCACTAGCATAGAGATATAGAGAGCAAATAAATTTGAGTTTAGCCCATGGAATATAGCTTTTTGTCATTTATGTTCATATTGTTGATTATATTGCATTGCATAATGCATACTTCATAGTGAAAAAAATAATAACTAGATGTTAATAGTTTTCAAATTGTTGATTACAATCTACTTTGTACAAATTCAACATACAAACTAAGTACAAAGTTCCAAAAAAACAGATGTAGCCAATGATTCTTGTTGCTAGGAAGACAGCTACACTAGAATGTTGTCATGTCCCTGATTTAAGGTTGGGTCGGCCAGCTTAATATTTTAAATAAATAAATAAATAAAGTTATCAATAAATAAATAATTATTAATAATATTTAAAATTTAAATTAATTAATAAATAATATTTAAATTATCGATTCTGGCCAACTTCTTCTATGTTTGGGACCTAAAATAATATTTTGAATTATATTTTCTTCTGGCCGACCTCTTCTATGTTGGCATCCATATTCAGTATTTATATGAAGTCGCTGCTCAGTTTTGGGGCATTCAACATTCAGTTTTTATTCCTATGGAGCAGACCAGTAGAAGGACAGCAACCCTTATGCTAGGAAGGTGGATTGGATGGAAACTCAATTCATTGATGGGAAGGCTTCATCACGGAGGCCTAATTGGACTTCAACGGCGAGTGAGGAGCAGATTGCACATGCAGATCTGAGATTAGGTGCAGCTCTTAGGGTTTGATATTTCATTGTTCACGTTGCAAGCACTTGCAGACTTATTTATTCTGTAAACTCTGTTGTGCATCATTTTGTGGTTCACTTGAATTTCCTAAACAGTGCTTCATTGCCTATTGTGAGTTTCTGCTGTAGATATACATTACTGATATTTCCAGTTTGCATCATTGTTCTTGGATCTCTTATTGTATGGTGTCAAATCTGAACTAGTGAGCGTGCATGTGTTTGACTGGTTATCTTATTCGAGTTTGGTTCATGTATGCAATATTGGCCAAATCATTTGGTTATCTGATTTCTGACGGGCTTTATCTTTATTGAGCAAGTATATTGACGATTTGTTTCACTTCTAAGCAAGAGATTGATAGAATTGGTTTGAGCAAGCATATGCCAGGAACTTGTAGTGTTTGGTGTAACTGTTCTGAGTAAGAATAGTATAGTTTGTGCTTCTGATTTTGAGCCAGAACCTTACAAATGTTGCAAGTCTTGATGATGAAACTCTTGGGTAAGAGCCTCTGCTACATTGTTCAATTGGATCACTATCATAGTTGCACTTCTTAAAGAGATGGATTGCATGATTGACTCAAAATATGCCTCAGAAGCCTTTTGTTTGCTGCTTAATTCAATCTGCTTTGAATATAACAGAGTAAACAGGATATACAAATACCAATAACTATTTTGAAATTCATACCAGTAATTGCATAAAGATATCACAATGTATTTCTTCATATGCACTTGTACAACTGCAGTTTAGGGAAATGCTCATAACATGTGGTCCCCTTTCACAATTACATTAAGAGTATATAAACTAGTTGACGATTGCTAAGAACTTCCAACCGTCAACAACTATCAAGAGTAACTACGTACAACCTATAAAGAGAAACTAATCTCACTGACTACAACATAAGTAAAATATAACTAATAGGAAGATTTCTCTAACTACATCAGCCACCCCAAAAAAGTAGTTGTCTTCCAGAGAACTAGAGAAAACAAAATTGGAAGATTGAAAAGAACAAACTTATACATCATTGAGGAGCTGATGGAGAAAACGTCCCTAGAGGTGTGTAAATTGATAAAGATGAGTGGGTTGTTGGGAAATAGTCTGCCGCAAGCAATATTCTTCTATCCAAAGTTTCAAGTGATGGGTTTCTAGAAGTTCATGTTCTCTAGTGGTTTTCACTAGTTGTATTGCCTTTGTCAACTTGTGCTTGGTGTTCTCTTTTTTGAGCTATGATTTGGCAAGTTTCCTATCCTTCTTTGCAAGTTGGTTGTCCTTTCCCATCAGCTGTTGATCCTTCATAGTTAGTCCCTTTTCTTTCTTGGTGACCTTGGCCTTTTCAAGTTTTGTGGGGTGGGATTGTTGAGCCAACTATGTTTGAAACCTTTGATTTCACTCATTCAGTACCTCTTGTAATTTTTGAGAAACCCATGTTGACTCATTCACACGAATCATCAGTTGGCGATGGGAAACCATGTGGTGTGTAAGTAAATAGAAGACCTCCCTAAAAACAGACTAAATGGAATAAAGAGCTACAAGGACATGACCATCTGATCCACCAAATGAAGGTACAATTCAGTCGAGCTGCCTTGCCTTCTTTATCTTTGAAGTTTGAGTAATGGGCCAACACTTCGAGAGGAAAATTCTCATAAATTCCTTATGACATTCTTCTTCCAAAAACTTTTGTATGTAGTGAGCCTCTTGTAGGGTGAGGGGAATCAGTGCTATCCAGTTGTTTGGCGATGTCCTCATCACTAGTGGATTCCTCTTGGGGTGGTGAGTCCTTTGATGATGTAAGCTACACCTGTAAATTGGAAGGACCACCTTCCTGGACATGCCGAGCATTGCCTACTATCTCCCGAGTAACAAGAGGTTGAACATTGTCAATTGGGGTTGGAAGGCTAGCAATGGGTTGTAATGTGGTAGGTTGCTCTATTTCTCGAGTGGGACTCAATGGAGGATACTCCTTTATGTCAAGAGGAGCCATAGGTAAGCTCAAACATCTATCAATCTTCTCTAAAGCTTCTATCAACAATTTGTATGGAGTGGCGACTAGATTAATGTCATCAATTGGAGAAATAGCATGTATCATAGGAATGTCGCCTAGTGTGGTACTCAAAGTGGATGTAGTCAATTAGTTCATCGCCCTCCTCATTGTCGTCTCCCTCTTTAGATGATGCATCCACATGTTTTCTTTTTTTGCTTGGAGGCTTGACTTCCTCACTTGGTTGAACCTATGTGCCCAATTTATTCCATCTAAAAATAGTGGGTGAGGAGGAATCATATTGAGGATCAAGCTGAATTTTGCCCATTTCAATTGAAGAAACTTGTGCAAAAATGTGATGAACCACACTCTAGTAATCCACTCTGCTACCACTGTAGTGAAATGCTTTGATACCACTGTGATGAACCGTGCTCACTGCTGATTTGATTTCACTTCGTTTAAAGGACTGATTTTTGGTTTGTAATCTGTTGTTTCTTGTTTTTTTGTGTTTTTGTGGTTTGATGCCAATGATTCAATAATTTCCTTACAAACCAAATGCATATAAAGAACTCAATTTAAACTAAACTTAGAAAGATTACTTCAAAGGAACTCAATACACTAGTTAAGAGACTTCCTTCATTACAATAGAGTGCTAAAATTATATATCTTTCATACATTTCGGAATGAGACACCATTTACAACTAAAGACAAACTTGCAGCCAAAATGCACTGTGAACAGTGCTTGCTACAGTACCCGCGCCCACCAAAATGCTCATACAAATTAAATGACAAACTTCCCCTACCGATTTCTTGATGAAAAAGCTTCTAAATAAAAGGGCGCCCCTTTTAGGAAAGAAAGCAGCAACAATATGAAGGCGTTTTTCTTACTAGAAGATGTAGAAACCCTCACATGATGGCGGCTGGCTGCAGGTGGTCAAAATCAGCTCCAACAATCTTCAAAAAGCAAGCCACGACCTCAAAAACATGAATGGAACCTCTAACAGCGATTTCCCTTGCAATGGATGACTTCTAACACTTGAAAGCAGCAAGATATGGCTCCCACGAATCAAGCAAAACTCAGACCTGCACTTTAAAGTGGTCTTTCACACTCTCAAGATGCATAAATTCTAACTACAAGCCCAAACCAGGCTTCCCCACTGCTGAAAGCTAGAAACCCTAGTTTCTATCCTCCACAAACTCCACACTTCAAGCTTCAATCAGCAAAATAAGTCATAACGTGAAGAGGTCGAACTTCCTTTTTGCCTTTTATAATTTGTCAATGAAAACACTATTCATTAAAATGGCACTATTCACTTAAGTTATTTCTTTTTTCACTTTATTAGTGAATAGTAACTGCAAAAAAGTGACCCCTTTAACAAATAGACACATGGTCCCAAAGCCTGAGTAAGAGAAATAAATGGTGAAGATCAATATTTTAAGCTCCAATAACACGCCAAATGCGCAAATTGACCACGTCACCATACTCCGGATACCAATACTGCCTTTTACCAACCAAGTGCCCGTTCAAGTGACCCTCTATCCAGAACCACTAGCCTACGAGGATCGACATAATAGGCTAATCCAATGACTCTGATGCTCGTGAAAGAATGGGGACATTACAAAAAATGGCATCCAAAAATAGAGCTATGGTGTTGTTGGGTCATATGAAAAGCTTTATGCTTCCGCGACAAAAAATTCTAGATGTAGTTAGACAACACTATTGCCCAATTATAAATTTTACCTTCACTCAATCCAATCATATAGTCAATCATCTAGATGGAAATATCTAATGCTCAGATGGCACCCATTAATTTGCACTTTATTAAATCGATGATGCAACACCATTTAGTGTTTGTCAAATGATCTCACCACAAACTTCTACTTCTTGTATGCCATATATTGGGCTTCTCTTGTTTATTGAGATCTGCTCTATATAGCCATTGAATAATTGCTTCCTTCTATCTTTGGTTATTTTTATGGCAGGTTTTGACATAGTAATTCCCAAGATTAAAGTGCCAAGAACTCGCTGAAAATCTTCAGGTTGGAATGTAATGGTGACTGGACAATTCATATATTCTATCATGGATTTGTTTTCTTTTTTGTTGTAATGGGCAATCATAGGTTTCAAATAAGGTTCAAATTCTCAAAAAAAAAATAAAAAAAAATGGAATGTGAATGACTTTGTCTACCTTGGCATATCAAAGAGCAAGCTTTAGTGAGTGGTCTTCTAGATTAGTGAACCACAATGTTCGATTTTCTATTGCTATCAAACTTTCCCAAGTGATAGAATCTACTGTGTGTTCCTCTGTCTTTGTTAGCTGCTTCTTCCCTTTTTCCTTATTTGGTAAAATTTTTAACCTATATTGTTATACAAGATTTCCTCCATTGCTTTTTTTCTTCCAAGACTGTTGTATATTCTTGTTGAACTATACAATTTCGACTAAAATATGGAGCTTGCTTCTACCAATTTCTTTCTTGTTCATCAAAAAAGTAGTTGTAATTGATTTTTAATACATCCTTCAATGTCGTGAAACCAACAACCCATTCAACAGGTTAGGCAAAATGTATGGCTAGTGTAAATTTTTAGTTGGAATGATTTGATAACCATATCATTGAGGTTTAATATAGTGCTAGAGGTTTGAACTATAAGGCGTGCAATAAAAGTTGCAGGCCGTACACTCAATTTTATAGAGCGTGCATGAAGGAGATTCTTCAATAATGGTCGTACAATTGAGAGGCTAGTAGGTCATACACCACAAATGGAAACAAACTGTACAAGAAGCAAATTCACAAGTTGTACAATTGTAGCAGGTTGTACAATAGTAGCAGCTTGTAAAAATAACAGAGTTTCAAGCCGTACAATGAGAAGTTCACCACCCTGGCGTAGAATGGAATAAGTTCCACGTCATACAATTGTAGATTTATCTCGCTATACAATTGGAAACCTTTTGTTGTGTTGTACAATGAAAGATTTGTTGCATTGTATAGTTGAAAACTTATTGTGTTGTCAAATTAAAATCAGCCATACAATTGAAACTCATTGTACCAAGAAAGAATTGGTGTGTTGGACAAAGGAAAACTTGTACTATACAAAAGAAGAATTGCACTATATAAATGAAAAATGCCCATGTTGTACAAGGAAAAGACTCCCTCACTATGCAATGAAAAAACTCACTCATCATACAACGAAAAAACTCCCTTGTACAATATGAAAAAGTGAGTTGTATTGTACAAGTGATCAATTCTGCCATGCAATAGAAGAGATGGTAACTAGTGGTTATACAATAGAAAAGGGAAAATTATAATGCATAGGGCGTATAGTGAAAAAAATTGTACGATGAAATGGAGGTTGGAGTGAACAAACTATACGGTGAAAGGGAAATCAAGTCATACAATAGAAATATATTACCACCATACAATGATAGAACTTTTTCCTCTTCTATTATTATTTCTAATTTCTTCATCATATTTTTGCTTTTTAATTTTTAATTTTTCCTCATTTTCTAATGGTCTTTTTCTTTTCACCTTTTGAATTTAAATTTTGCAATTTTACTTGCATTGTGTGTCTCATTATACAAATTTCATACGACCTTTTGTAGCATTCATTTGCATAGCAAGTGTTGACATATTCAAATTGAAAAATTTCATCAACCATAGGAATTTTTTCCATACCTTCATTAGTCTTCCAATGGGAATCAATAAATTGTCATCCTCGTTGCTGGCACCACATAACTTCTTCACCTCATACGGATGGACTGGCTACAAAATTATGTATATTTCGCTAGATTCCAGTTGTTCATGGTACGAAGGGTGGCGGTGGCATTAAATGGTGTTTTTTGGCGTATTCTCATATTGCTTCATCATACCATAAGCATTCCACAATGATATAGCATTTTTCCATTATTATTTGACGAAGATGTTAGACTTGTTCCTCATTTGGAAGTAGGAATGGGTATTGATTAGAGAACTTTAAGCATTCCTCAGTAGGTTGATGGCAATCTTCTCCTTTTATCTTATCATCCAATTGATTTAGTCGTGCATCATCTAAATTTAATTCATAACCAGTGTATCCCATTCTTATTCCAAATTATGGGGCGTGCAATGTCCATTTGCCATTATCTTTATCCATTTGGTTGGTGGACCAAACATACATTTTATCAGATATGGGTGTTCGTGCTATGGCACTTCAAATTGGCTTTCCTATGACAAGCTTTCCCATGATTACTTGTTCATTCTCCCTAGTTGTCCAATCTATCAAATTTATACGTCCTTTTAGTATGCCCATAGTACAGTTGGTAATTTTAAAAGTTTTCTAGCCTTATGGATCCATTCTCCAACACTTCTCTTATTTTAAAAGGTCCTAACCACCTTACCTTAAACTTACTGGGCTTAATTTCTTTACAAGTGTTATATTTTAAAACTAATTGCCCCGATTGAAAGTTCATTTTTCTGGAAATGTTTCTCGTGCCAATACTTTCGTTGTTTTTGCATCACCTTAGTTGCCCATAGTGGCAATACTCTTCATTCGTTGAGCTTATTTAATTGAAAAATCCTTTAAAATTTCAGTATCACGCAATTGAATCTCCACGACAATTCTTAGGCTTGGTACCATGTATTTTGCAAGGACCACGACTTCTTGGCCATACATCAGTTGGAAGGGCGTGTCATGTAGTTACTTAATACGTCCTTTAGTATGCCCATAGTATAGTTGGTAATTTCTCCCAATCGGTTTTCAATGTTGCATGATTTATGAATGATGAAGATGAGTACTTTATTCGTCAACTTTACTTGACTATTTGCTCTTGGGTAGTACATGCTTGAGAGTGTGTGAAATATCCAAAACTCACTCATCATAGGTTAGATCACATGATTCACAAAGTGGTGTCCTTGTCATTGGCTATCTAAATGGGAATGCCATATCTAGTGATTGTATTTGTAAATGAATGTAGTGGTGCTTAGTGTTGTGTTGTCCGACAATGCTCTAGCTTATGCCCATTTAGTTAGGTACTCTGTTGCTACAATGATATATCTACATTGATGGAGTTGGCTAACCTCAAGAGGACCAATCAAATCCAATCCCCACCTCTTAAAGAGTTCTTGTGGTTGCAATGGCGAGAGTGGCATATAATCTCTCTTCAATGGTTTCCCTACTCTTTGGTAGGTGTCACATTTGCCTACCCACTCCCATGTGTTTGTATGTAGTGCCGACCACCATAGGCCAGCCAAGATGACTTTTTTGGCAATAGCATCTAGTCCTATATGGCCTCTTGCCAACCCCTTGAGTGCTTCATCTAATACTCCGTTCATTTCTTCATGCGTGACATTGTTTGAGAATGTGATTGGATCCCATTTTGTATAGGGGTCCATTGACGAGTTGGAATATTTTACTTTTTTGTGCTAGCTTCCTCCTTTCCCCTAGTGGCATGTCTTTCGAAAATGTTGACGTAGAGAGGCATTCCTTAATGTGCTTGTACTAGGGAGGCAGTGCAACAATTTGGAACAAGTTGGCATCCAGGAAGTGTTAATTCATACCTTTAGGTAGTTCTCCCAACTCAATCCTTGAAAGTTAATTTGCTATTATCTGACTCTTCCCTAGTTATATAATGATAGTAAATGTGAACACTTGGAGTAATAACAACCATCTGCTAACCTACCCTTGTATAATTGGTTTGTTTACAAGGCACATTAATATTTGGTGATCCACAGAGAATGTAAAAGGCATCACTAGGAGGTAGTGTCAAAATTTTTGCATTGAATAAACCATTCCTAGTGCTCACCTCTCTATAGTACTATAGTTACATTAGACACTTGACAGTAGTCGAATGGCAAAGAAAATGGGATGACCGAGCCCTTGGGGCCTGACTTGTGGTTATGTTGCTCCAATCACAAATTTTAATGCATCTACATGGATGCAAAACTCTTTGTTCCAGTCTAGATATGCTAAAATGGGTGAACTGATTAGGCGTGCCTTTAGTTCATTGAATGCATTATCTTGGATATGATATTTGCACAAAATTCTTTATAAACCACTGATAATAACCACATGGCCTAGGAATAATTTGACTCTAGTGACATTCTTTAGTGCTTCCATCTGAACAATCACCCTTATTTTATCTTGATTAGTTTTCAATCTCGCTTTACAAACTATGTTCTTAAGGAGTTTGCCTTGTGGTACCATGAATCGACATTTCTTTGGGTTTAAGGCTAGCTGTGCGGATCTACATCTTTCCATGCACTCAATGAGGGCCTTCAAGTGTGTTTCCTAATCACTGTAGATTGACTAGTCATTAAGAATGCTTTGAAGTTCCCTATCGACATCTTGTCAAAGATGCGGAGGATTATTCTTTGGAAAGTAGTTGGAGAATTGCATAGTCCAAAAGGCCTCTGATTGTACACATAAACTACATCTTCTACCACAAAGATGGTTTTCAACTTATCTCCTTCCACTATACTTATCCAATTATACCCGAAGAAGCTGTGCGGATCTACATCTTTCCATGCACTCAATGAGGGCCTTCAAGTGTGTTTCCTAATCACTGTAGATTGACTAGTCATTAAGAATGCTTTGAAGTTCCCTATCGACATCTTGTCAAAGATGCGGAGGATTATTCTTTGGAAAGTAGTTGGAGAATTGCATAGTCCAAAAGGCCTCTGATTGTACACATAAACTACATCTTCTACCACAAAGATGGTTTTCAACTTATCTCCTTCCACTATATTTATCCAATTATACCCGAAGAAGCGGTCCATAAAAAAGAATTTTGATGGCCCACAACCTCGAGAATCAAATAGGTGAAGGGAATCAAAAACAAATCCTTGATGGTAATTGCATCAAGACTTCTAAAATCCACGCATATTCGAATTTGTTTAGATTCCTTTTTGAGTGTTATCGTGATCGGAGACCCCCAATCACTTGTTTCTACCTTGCAAATTATACTTGCTTCCAACATTTTCTTTATTTATTTGTGGACTTTTGTTCCATAGTTCTTGTTCATCCTATATAGTCTTTTCCGCATAAGTTCTACTCCTGGTACCAAGGGGATTTTGTGCACACAATTTTGGTAGTTTTCCTTTCAAATCTTTATATGTCCATGCAAAAGTATCCTTATACTCCAATTTTTTTTAAATGCAATAACCTTAAGTACAGGATCATAGTCATCTCCTACCATAATTACCTTGAAACTACCTCTTCTCCCAAGTTCAGTTTTCTGGTTGGTGGTTCCTCTTACTTAATTTTCTTCTCTCATTGAAAGTCATGTGTCGATGTGTCATCCAGTTTGACAATTCCTTCCTTGTACTCTTTGTACTCTAGTAGAAACGTACAACTTGTTGCTTGATGGTTTTCTTGCTCTTCTCCAATTTCTCCAATTTGTATCATATTACAATCTTGTTGGAACACTTTATAATCTTCTAGCTGCCAATGGAAAAGCCTGCTTAAAGAGCTCATTTTTTCTTTTGAACAATGTTGAAGATCAATTACTCCATCATTTGGCTCCACGAGACCTTTCTCTTCTTCTACCCATGTTTCCCTTGCATTTGAGTCTGAATTGTTGGAAGCCACTTCTTCACTCATTGCCTATTTTCATAGGTCTATAATGTATTTCCTTCCTTGTTTTCTATTGATTGGGTATTCTTCATCCAATTTTGATCATCCTTGGTTGTTATCAACCATCGTCTACCCAATAGTGTGTCAATGGCTTTCTTTTCTAGAGGAATGACTACAAAGTTCAAATCAAATTGTTGAGTTCTGATAGTTACCTTCTATGCCATTAAGACTGTAATGTCCCCTACTTGGAGTATGCCTGAAGTTGCCTTAAGGGACAATTACACAACATAAAATTGCTTTACAAATAATATTCCATAGAAAATTATATAATAGATATTGAACTTAAGAATAAATGAACTATTGACATTTACAAAATAATGAATAACAACTTAAACTTTAATCCAATCTATAGACTCTTTTCCAATAACCAATCATGGTAGGGATTGGGGAGGAATGCATGATAGGGTGCTAGAAAAACTATTCATCACAATTAAGGCCAAGGGCATGCTCATACCACCCTTGGCCCCATGTGGCAAGAACATCCAACCAAGACAATTCTATCCAACTTAGGGTGGTGTACTTACATTGTGAGAACTTATGCACTATTCATCTCAATTAAGCCCAAGGGTTTGCTAATACCCCCCTAGCCCCAAGTGGAAGGAACATCCAACCAAGACAATTCCATCCAACTTAGGGTGGTGTACTTACATTGAGAGAACCTATACCACCCTTCCCTAGCATGTTTTCTTGCAAATCCATGCCTGATTACTTATAGGGAAACTAATAGATTAAATCAAATGAATAATTACTAATAAGGATTAATAATTGCTGCAAGCATCATTATTGCATGATTATATATATATATATCATAGTTGGAGAAACTTCGTACTTGCGGTTCGGCAGCCCAAAATATGACTCGGACTCGGGGACTCGGCACGGACTCGGGAAAAGACTCGGCAAGGACTCGGCAAAAAAAAAAACCGTAGTTTTACAAAAAAACAAGAACAAATTAATGCATTTAGAGAACATAAGAGCCTAATTTGATTATCAAACACTTATAATTCAAAGATTACACATGTCATATGATCATCAAACACTCAATAATTGAAATTTCATCATTCATATTCATCAAATACTCATAGTTTCAATGTAGAACAGCATCATAAATTTATAAATGTTTACATATAATCATGTCAAAAAGAGGAAAACATTAACAACCACATATAATCTACATCTTCCTTTTTCCCCTCCCAATGGTACTCAATTTTGGAGGCCTAGAACTAGAAGGTGCCCGTGCTATAGTATCCAAACGAGGACTAGGAGATCGAGAAGGGGAAACATGATATTCGAATGTGTCTTCATCGTCCTCCATGGCATCCAATCTTGTTGCTTCTTCTGCTGCTGCTCTCTCTAGTTCAGCAAGATCCTCATCAGTAAGGAAGACATCAGCCTCATCATTTTGTTCATCAATAGTCCATTCACCATATGGATCAATGTCATCCAAGTCGATGGACTCATGTGAAACACCCTCCACCTTTCTAGTTCGAAGGCGAAGGTTGTATCGAACAAAAACTAAATCATTTAGGCGCTGCTGAGTCAACCTATTCCTCTTCTTTGTGTGAATGTTCTCAAACAAACTCCAATTCCGTTCACACCCAGAAGCACTGCATGGCTGTGACAAGACACGTATGGCTAGCTTTTGAAGATTTGGTGTGCTAGCACCATAGTTCTCCCACCATAGATCTACAAAAACATGTTTAAAAAATATAAGTATTAAGAAATAAGAATAAAGTAAAGTTTAAAACTTTAAACAATCTATATGTAAGAATCAAGTTTCTAATTTCATTTTTTACCTGGTTGTTGTTTTCCTCTCCTTTCAATTGCTTGTTGGGAGGAAAAGAGTCTCCCCTCTGCACCTTTGTAGACCTTGAATAGATAAAAGAAAAAGTAAATCAAATATAGAAAATTCATAGATAGTCAAGGCTCAACATTGCAAATTCATAAATAAGATGTAACAAATCTCACCTCCAACTCATCAAGCACTTTATCTCTCAGCTCAGGATCAGGCACCATCCTATCAATGCATATGACAAGACCTTCCATGACCTCCTCATCCGCCTTAAATGTGTCCGAGAAGTAGAACTTCGGATTCAAGAAGTAGGCAAAGGCATGGATCGGCTGGTGGAGTTGGTGTGTCCATCTCCGATCAATGATGCGCCATATGATTTCATATTTCTTTTTGTTTCCGCCATAGTAACGTGATATGGCCTCTTTGGCCCTATCCATGGCCTCATAGATGAACCCCATTGGCATGCCATCTCCATCCACCATACGAAGAACCCTCACCAAAGGTTCTGTCACCTAAAAAAATGAAAACAAATGTTAAATCATAACAAAATTAACCCCTCAAAAAAAAAAACAGCAAATAGATTATCATGTATAATTTATTTTTGTGTGATTGCTACTTACCCCCATCAACTCCTCTCCATTTTTGATGAATGTCTCATCAAAAACTATGGCAACAATCCTCTCCCCTTCAGGTCTATTGGAAAATGAGGACTCCTTCCAAGCATCAGACACGAACATTTGTTTGAGATGATTAATGGCACCAAGAATGCTTTGCAATGTGAGGAAGTGGCTAGCAAATCGTGTCACTCCAGGTCGCACAAGGTCCTTGCCATTTGTAAATTTCCTCATCAAAGAAAGCACCCAAGTATGGTTGTAGATAAATTTTGTAACACTTTTTGCATCTTCAACCACACTTTTGACCCATGAAATCTTCCCAATGTCCTCTAGCAATAGGTCTAAGGAATGTGCAGCACATGGAGACCATGCAATTGTGGGATACCTCTCCATAAGTAGTCTACCTGCAGCTACATATGCAGCTGCGTTGTCCGTGATGATTTGGACAACATTATCGACTCCAACCTCCTGGACCACCCCATCTAATAGATTGCATAAAGTCTCAGCATTTTTAACTTCATGGGAGGCATCTATTGATTTTAGAAACACCAATCCACCATTATAGGCCACTAAAAAGTTAAGGAGAGTTCTATTTCGTCCATCTGTCCACCCATCAGATAAAATGCTGCAACCTTTTCTTCGCCAAAATTTTTTTTGCTCATCAACCACAAACTGTGTATTCTTTACGGCTTCCTCTAGCAATGGCCCACTCAAATCTTTAGATGATGGAGTCTTAAACCCCTTTCCTGCAACTGTAAGGGCATTCACCAAACCTTCCCAATATGGGCTGTTTGCAACATTGAAAGGTAGATTATTGTAATACCAAAAGTTTGCAGCAGCCATCCTAGCTTCTTGATGCTTTTCTTTATTCCAACCTGTACCTTCAAGTGAAGGTTGTGCTCCTGGAACATTACGTGGAACAAAATAATTTGGTCCTGATGAAGGACCCTGACTAGCAGTAGAAAAAGAACCATCAGGACTCTCCCCAAAAGATGAATGTGGAGCACGGAAGCTTGGACTTGCAACACCATGGGGCTTAGAGGGTGCAGATTGGGATTGAGATCCACTCATCGCTGATGTTAGGGCATCTTTTGTTTTTTGTCTTTCCTCTTTCTTAAGCTCATATTCAGCAAGAAGGGCCTTCATCTCTCTAATGATCTCAGGAGTGGTATTCTTGCATCCCTCCACATTTTGACCAAGGATTCTAGCAAGGTGGTATTTTAATCTGTTTATTCCTCCTGTCATCCATTTGTTGCATTCATGACATGTCAATTCACCTTTTTTATTTCCTGGAATTGCATACTTCCATGCAGGGTCTTTTTTTACTCCCTTTGGATTTGAAGACGACATTGCTGTTTCAAGTTCAAAATGAAAAGAAAAATCAGCTAGGGTTTGCAAAAAAACAGCAAATAAATGTGATTCAAAATTTCAAAGTTTCAAACATTTGCAAAAGAAAAAAGATGCAAAACCAAGCTAGAAAGTAGAAAGAATAAGAATTAGGCTATTAAGGAAAAGAGAAAAAAATTTGGCAGCATTTCCCCTTATTTTTCTTGATTTTTTAAATTTTGAATGCAAAAAAATTGAAGAAAACAAACAAAAAGCAGTGTTAGATCACTTACCTTGCTCGATTTTGGCCTTTTTGGTTCGTTCTCCCTTCTTCTATCAATCCCACAGCAACTTGCAGACCTGGTTTTCAAGAGTGACAGTCAAAAAATGAAAGAAAAAAGCAAAAAAATCATGGGTTTTAACCCGTTTTTGAGACTCAGTCGCGCAGGAGAGTCACAGTTGGACTCAGTCCCGAGGAATCGATTTCAGGAGTCGACCAGGGACTTCGCTGAACTTCGACTCGAGTCCGGCGAGTGGACTTCGGCGAGGTAGGGACTCGCGAGTCCTTGGCCGTCGGCCAGTCCATAAACTATGATATATATATATATAAGTTACCGGAATTGTGGCTTTACCCTACCGATTTCGGGTACGGGACATTTCGGAATCGAATACTTCTTGGAATTTTCGTGGAATCTAACAAGATTCGTGATTTAGGAAGCTGAAACGTTTTAATCTTCAACTTCACGAATCCGAGTGATTTTCAACAGTGACGTGCCGTTTTTTAGTGATTCTGAGGCAATTCGTGCGGGGTTCATAAACTTTTTTGCATGAAAAACGAAACACGAAAACCCTAACTCAGATTTCATTTGTCATTTTTGTTTGTTTTTCCCTGCGAAAAAACACGAGTTTAGACACAGTTTTGCAGAGACGAACAACTTCAGATGAGTTTTGCAGGAATGATGCAGTTGCGGGTGATTGGAGGCATGGTGAAGTTGCTGGCACAAAGCGGTTCAACGCAATTGGAGGCACCTCTCATTTTTCCTTGTTGTTGCGCGTGGATATAGTTGTTTCAAACATGTTCTTTCTTTTGAAACGACACTTTCAAAACTGATTCCCACCCGGAATCATTTGACTTAAATTCCTAGTTCAGTTCGAATAAGTATTCATTTATTTTTAAAAAATTTCTTGGTTTACAAAGAATAAATTTAAAACTTTAAACTTTAAATTTATATGATTTACACTAAAAAAATAAAAATCTATTATTATATTATAATTTTATAATTATAAATTTATAATTTATAAATTATAATTTAATATATATAATTTATTTAGCAAATTTAATTCTTATTTTTATTTTTTAGGCTACAAATATGTATATATCTATGATTTTTATATCTTTTTGTACCGACGTACCCAAGCGTACCCAACCCTCAATTTTTTCATTGCCGTATCAGCGTACCATACCCATGGACCCACACCCATACCCGTACCTGATTTGGTAACTTAGGTATATATATATAATTATTTCTAATTAATTTCATTCTTACAATAATCACTTTATATGGACATATATATATGTATGTGTGTGTGTGTGTGTGTGTGTGTGTATGATTATATTAAACTTACTTCCCAAATATATTCTTGGCAATAATACTTAATCCAATAGATCTCTTATAATTTATTCCTTTTCCCAATCTGCTGCTTTATCCAAATTCATTTTCACATATATTTCTTATTTAAATCTGCTCAAATTCAAAATGATATTCCATTTCATTTCCTTCTGTTACATATTCATTCCCAATTCCTTCCTTCACAAATGATTTTGACCTCACTTAAATGCTCCCATGTGGGGTGAATGGTCACACCGTTATTTGCCATTGCATCCCTTACAAAGGATGCACCCCAGTTGAGCAGATTTAACTAAAAATAAGAGCAGATCTAAGAAGAATATGTAATGTCCCACCCCAGTTTGAGTTTTGACTTTGCGATTTTGATCGATTATCTCAGTTTGACAGTGTGAGACATTTTTTCAAACAATTACCTGACTGTTGTTCTGAGCTTAATTTTTAATTGCTTCCATTGTAGTGATGGTTAATTTGTTTACAATTTGCATAGCATGGTGTGATCACAAACTTGTTTGTGATTGCAGGCCAGAGGATTTCTTACAGCTTCTCAACGAAACTATATTGTAGCCCAAATTTATCCAGATTCATCTCTGCTATATTTCTTTCAACAAAAATTTCTCTTCTTATGCATATACTTTTTATTTAAACTACTGTTTATGCATATTTGCGACAAAATTCTGTTGCTGTCCTCACTTGTAATCTGAGCATTTAACCACAGAAATTTCTTGCCTGAAAGGAGACTGAAGAAATATTAAAATTTAAGACACCGTTTGAGATTTATTTTTGAAATTTCACAGAGGGTTTTTTTTTTTTTTTGCCCTTTGTATGGTGACGGCCCTGCTGAGCTGCGCCCACAGCAGGGGGCCGCGTCCCTCTTTGAGACTATGGACCTCTCTGGTCATGCCACCAGGGCTGAACCCCATGATTTAAATTTTATTTTAATTTTTATTTTCTTTATATATGTTTCTTTTAAAAGTAGACTTTCCTTAAATTTATTTCATTCATTATTATTTTTCTTTTACTTAATATATATAGATGCTTATATATTTAGTATTATATTTATAATTTTAATCATTCAACTTATATAAATTGTTTAAACTGTATATATATTTATATACTTATAAATTATTTCAACTCTCTATGTATTCATATTTACTTATTTAGGTTAAGACCAACTCATTATGAATTATATGTATATATAATTATATACTCCCATAAGCATATAACAGAATTTTCAAAGAGCTTGGAAAACAAACATAAACATTTCCATTCACTTCAACTGTCAAATATGAAATTAACAAACAGTTTGCTCTTAGACAATTAGAGAACCTGCTGCAGATATAACAGAGTTGCAGATTTGAATAAATACAAACATCTAACCTTGACAATTAGCAGGTCTAATCCTTATGGTGACTCCTTGATGCCACTCAGCTTGAACTGGCTTAATATGAGCCCGTAGTGACCCCTAGTACCCCTGCTGTTATGTTTTCAGACCTCACTTCTGCCTGTTAAGGGTCCACGAACTACCAAATTTCCTCTATCATTTCAGTTTGATGTTATCATACCCAAGACAACAATCATAAAACGAAACGCCCAGCAATAGAATAGGCCCACATCCCACTGCACAGTGAATGGCACTTAACCAACATCTCACACTCAGAAAACCCCATGCACTCAATTTGTGTCATGCCCCCGAAATTGCAACACTAAAAACCCAAGCATTGAAATACAAATAAATAAATAAATAAGATACATATAATCACCCATATGGTATGGGTGTGAACAAAGTCCTAAAGAGCAGCAATTACAGAAATTATAAAGGCTGCGATTAATAATGAGGAGGCAGTGATCAGATTTCCCTTAGCAGCAATTATTAAATACTAGCAGCAATTAAGAATATTAAGAGAAAGCAATAAGGTTATAATGACAGTAATTTAGTCTGTCAAGAGCAGCGAATATATCAAGTAGTGCAGATACAAATATAAATACATGTTAAGAGAAAGCAATAAGGTTATAATGACAGTAATTTAGTCTGTCAAGAGCAGCGAATATATCAAGTAGTGCAGATACAAATATAAATACATGTTAATCGACCCAGTTAAAGTAAGGAAGGTTTAACTAATATGCAAATTATAAGGTAACAGGCAGCAATTACATTATGAAAGGCTGCGATCAATTATAAGGAAGAGTCATGATTGTTTTGGAAGGACATCACTCTTCCAAAGGATGTCCTTCTTCATAAAGACATGAGATATAAATAGTGATGGTAATTAGATCAAATAGGGAGCATGAAAGGGAAATGAATTAAAAATCAGGGAAGGAATGAGAAAGAAGTCTGCAACAGCAGAAGAGATAATCAGGGAATCAATCAGAAATAAATATCTGCACTGAGGATAAAATAGCAGATTGGGAAGAAGAAATAAATTATAAGAGATCTATTATGGGATTAAGTATTATTGCAAGAATATATTGGGGCAGTCAAATAGAGGAATAAAAGGGCTATCAACATATATTAGAAGATCGAGCAATCGGCAACTCTGATATATCAATCAGATTAGAAATATCAGGAGATTACAGCAGCGTTATTCAATGGTGGTATGCAATTTGATATATATATATATATTTTGAATACATAAATTTCACGCATTTTATGTAGACATAACAAGAACTGCATTTCTAATTAAGTTATTGTTTCAACCTTAAGTTATTTATTCCTCTACAATCAATCATGGGAAGGATAGATGGAAGTACAAGGAGGATGGCAGTTATGAGGTTTCATTCTAAGTAGGCCACCCATAATGGATGACTGAAGTGTCTGCAATTTGTGGGCCAAGGGGGTTGCCTATCTGCCCTTAGGCTTAGAAAGGAGAAATGCTCCAGGCATTCTATTGGGGCTTAGCAGTTATGAGGTTTGAAGAATTTAATTGAGAATAGAACCTTAAGCGATTGTGCAAATGGATTAATTTAGGTTCTCACGAATAGTGATGATGTGAGAAAGGTTGTGACTCCTAATATGAAAGGGTGTGACTCCTCAAATGAAAGGTTGTGACTCTACATAGAGGAAAAGTTGTGACCCTTCAAATGGTGAAAAACTGTAACTCCTTTATAACAAAGGGTGGTGACTCCTTCAATAAATGGATATAAAGGATGATTTAATTTACTGACATTTAATAAGTAACCACCACACGCGTGTTGGAAATATTGTCATTGATGTCAAATGTGTTAATGAAATTGTTGTCTTAAAGATCAGATTGAGAGTGACAATGACATGAAGAAAAATGAGAACTCTTGTAATACCTTGTTAGGCAAATCAAGAAGTTAAAGCAGAGTAGTAAGCAGAACTGAAGGCACTATTATCAGATCCTATGAGTAGATTAAAGTACAGATCAGATATGAAAAGAAATATAAGTATGAATTCTGGATCAGATTCATCATACCTTCAAATATGTAATCTTCAGATTACGTAGCTATGCAAACAGAAGTCCTCACAAATCAGATTGTTAAATGCAGATTGCTAATATTGTTGAGCCACTTAATTATGACAATATTGCGAATAAATCATTGCTAAACAAACAGCAAACTAATACGAGTTATGACAAATGGTGTGATTACTCTTTTGAAGAAATTCAATTACATTCTGAAATGATATCTATAAAAGGCAACGAATGTAGCATATAAGACAAAAAAAGAAAGAAATGCACACAAGTTTAAAGAGGCAGGGGTTGATATAAATAAGGAGTCTTGAATAAGACAAAATTACGATAAAACAAAAATGAATAGAGACAAAAATAAAGGGAGCAGCGGATGACTTAAGGCAGAAAAAGACGAATTAAGAATAAGACAAAATAAGTCTTATCCATGTAAGACAAAATATCTTTAGTAAAACTTTAATTGCTGCTGTTGATATTTGAAAAGGCACGATAATGAAGTGGTGCGATTAAATATAAAGGAGATAGTTTACTTTTAAATGATGCAATTAATAAAAGAATAAAAGGCAGCACTTCATCCAAAGAAAAGATGTGAATATTTATATGAAGCAATTAATATTTTTATTTGTGAAGGAACAGCAATATATTTGAAGTGTTGCATGCATTGTGAAAGGAGTTAGTCATTATGAAAGGGTGTGTCTATCACCCTCATTGAAGGCATATAAAAGATAAGAGAAAATGTAAATAAAGTGTGTGTACTGTGTGTGAGTGAGACAAAAGCTGTATCTTTTGAACTCCAGCAAGTGAATCAAATGAAGATTTTTCAGAATATAGAGAGATTGTAAAGAGTGTTGGAGCATGGATTTGATTGAACATTAATTGTGAAAGAGAGAGGAAGTAATCAGAATCAAAGTTGCATGAAATTGTATATCATCTAATGTACAGATTAAAAAGGGTGTGATCTGTATGTGGAATAAATGCTATATCTTTAGAACACAATCACCTATGGAGTTGAAGGTTGTGTAAATAAGAATTGCTGTGAAAAGGAGTGAGATAACAAAGACATAATCTATAGCAAATTTGAGAAGAGGTTTACTACAGTTTGAAGAAAAAAAGCTACAGCAAAGTGTGGATCATTTGAAGATCAAATTCAAAGGATTTAGTAGAGATTTATAGAAGGTTTTGAATCAGATCTTTTGAAGTCAAGAGACGGTGTTAGATCAGATGTGTGAAAGAGTATATGCTTGGTTGAGGAAGAAAAGCTACAGCAAAGTGTGGATCATTTGAAGATCAAATTCAAAGGATTTAGTAGAGATTTATAGAAGGTTTTGAATCAGATCTTTTGAAGTCAAGAGACGGTGTTAGATCAGATGTGTGAATTAAAAAGGAAGATATATGATTGCATCAAGTTTATGAAGAAGATATCATTGACAAGAATATCTTGATGAAGGCATAGAAAGAGTTTGTCATCACTTAAAGAAGACATAGTTTCTGAGGAGGATTATTTGACAAATCCATAGAGAAGATTACACCAGACTTTTAAGAAGAGTGTTGGAGCAGAATTGCCCATCATTGGTTGAGGAAGCAACATTGAAGGTGGAACATTATCCTTCAAATTATAATCTTTGCTAGGGTGGTGTTTGGCAAGTAGGGGTTGGTGCTCCTTGTAGGTTGGTGCCTACTAAATCAGTTTTAGGGGTTGATGCTCCTTGTAGGTTGGTGCCTACTAAATCAGGATTAAGGGTTGGTGCTCTTTGTAGGTTGGTGCCTACTAAACTACAAATTGGTGATTCAAGTAGGTTGGTGCCTACATTCTTTGTAATAACATATATAATTCATAAAGTACATTATTTGTACAGTGGTTTTATCCCATAAGGGTTTCCACGTAAAATCTTGGTGTCAACTTGTTCATATTGAGATATTCTTGTATAGTTGATTTGTGTTAGAATTTGAAGTTGATAAAGGTTGTTGTTGATAAAAGTTTAGAGTTGTTGAAAGTTGAAAAGTGAAAGTTTGTTTAGATTTACTGATTCACCTCCCCCCCTCTCAGTAAATCTTTTGTGCTCTTCAACGCCTACCCATCAGAAATCAAGCAATCATTACTCATCTATTCTTCAAGAAATCAAGCAATCAAAATATCAAAAGAAGGAACAATCAATCATAACAACTCAACATGGTTAATGATAGAACATGATTTTTAAATAGAAATCTACATGTTTCCCTCACTAGTTGTCATAGAAATTTAGGCATAACTAAGATATAGGGATGGATTAAGACTATCTTACTTTCAAACTTCAAGATATAAGTACACTGAGATATCATCTTAACTTAGGATGGTCAATCTCTTAAAAACCAAACAATAAACAATCCACAATGATTCACCCATAACACCTCATTTGAAACATCATAGAGTGAATTATTATGAGCATGCCTATTTGGAATTGGAAATAGTAATCAAAGCCTAAATTCAACCAAACTCGAATCTGCCAAAATAACATTTTGAGAGAATGTAATGAAGACAACTCAATTCTTGACTCTTAGAGAGACCTACAAGAAATTTTGGGAAGAACCATGGACACTATAAATTGAAGTTTGTGTTTTGAGATTTATTGGAGGATATATTCATCAAGCTTCATTAAGGCAGGAACACATTTGTTCTATTCATTTTGGGCAAGATCATAATGCACAATCAAATCCATAACACATATGATCTATCCCACACTCATAGAACAGTAGCAATGCTTGGATCAACCTTGTTGATCAAATCAACTTGTCTTATGAGCCAAATTCACTTCCCTATGTAATATCTAGAGTAGATCACTTCATCTAAGGGTCTTCTTCTCCTAAGCCCTTTTCTTGATCAAAGTAATTCTACATTCATGATAAAAGATCAAGGACATCAATATTAGGTATCAATCATGTTACACCCAAAAGTTGCTACATAAGTTAAGGGTTGTAATGTCCCTTTCTCGTGCGTGATCAATTCAGTTGACCGTTGGCCTATTCCGGAGACCCGTAGGCTACTCGGAGGGTGAAATTAGGGTTTCCCGTTTTGGAGGTTATTGTTGCTTGAAGTTTGCAGATTGAATTGCGGATTCTTTCTGGGTTTTTAGAGAGCTTCGCAGTGGTATGACTTGCAACGCTATCCGAGCACCTTTAGGAATTTACTATTTTTAGTAATTTCTATTTCTAGCAGTGGTCCTGTGTTTTTCAATACAATTGGCTCTCTTCTTCAGCTAGTTCAGTTGGTTTGATCATTTTTGGCCTTGGGATGCATTTTGGAGAGATAATTTCAGTTGATTTAAATAATGTTATATTTTAATGTTGACCCCTTGGTCTAGTTGCATCACTTCAGGTTGTTTTTAAAAGGGGACTTCAAGGGTGGACGCCTCATAGGAGGTAATTTAATATTTTAAAGGGTTTTAAATCATGCTTGAAGGGGGACGCCTACTTTGATGGAGAGATTATTTTTAATAAAGTCAAATGTTCCCTTGAAGAAAAGGGACGCCATCCTTGGAGGGAAATTGGATTAATTCAAATTTGAAAATTAGGGTGCCCTTTCTAGAAGTTTCTGGAGATTCCTTGCTGAGCCTATATATGAGGACCTCTTCTCTTCATTTTATCATCTTATGACTTCAGTAATGTTATGCTGCCGGAATGGTACTGGGATTGCTTCGAGGAATGTATGCCTCCTAGCCTTGGCTCGACTTCTTGCTTGAAAGATAGCAACTAGTGGAGATGTTAGCTTGTTGTTGAGAGGATTTTGTAGTGAGGTTTGCATTGTAGCATTTGTTTGCCTTTGTAGTTCAGTTTCTTGCATTTTATATCAAATTCTGGAGTTGCTGATTATCATAGCTGTTTTGTAGTTTCATTCATAGACTTCAAAATAAAAATATTATCATTCTGGGTCTTGCATAAATCTACTTCTCATGCTAAGGCGACCCTTTGAGCTCATTTGCAGATTTTTTTGTGAAGTCCTTGATTTTTAAGAAGCAAATCACCCCTCCTTGCAAGCCGTCCCTCTCTAGGGCTGCATTGGGATGTGTGCTAAAATAATACTCAAGTTTGTGAGAAGGTTCTTTGATGTAACATGGTCGCCCTCATCATAGGAAGCTAATGCATCTGATTTGAGGTCTTTTGGTTGAGAATTGAGTGAGTTATGAGTATTTTAGTAAGGTTTTGTGTTGCTGGTTTTGCACTTCAAGTTGTTGGTCTGTCATATCAGATTTAGGAAAATGCATTTTGGTGAAAGGTTGGTGACTAGAAAGTCTTATTAAGTTTTGTGGAGATCATATTCATCATTGTACCATTGGAGAGCTTCTAATCTTTGTTCTTGGCAAGCACTCTCTATTACTTTGTAAGCTAAACAGTAGTACTGTCAGCATTTCTTAATCTATCTCTTCATGCTTTTGTAATACCCACTGAATAAGTGGAAGAGGTTGGCTTGCCGCCTATCTTACGATTTGAATTGCATTGTAGTTCGTAGTATCTCCGCCATATGGTAGCTCCATTCCCATTCTGGGTTGGAAAGCACATTCTTGGCGTCGAGTTTACTTTCAGTATTGTAATTTGTAAGGACCCTCTGACCATATGTACGTCCACCTTGGACACATTCTTGGTTAGAGTTACTCAATTCAGCAGTACATAAAGATCCTCTAACCATATGCTCACACCTTGCCCAAC
>VDFB02219606.1:0-28402 GCA_007258455.2 Sequoia sempervirens
GTGCTTCATTGATAAATCTGTTGAATTGTGAAAACCCCCTCCTCTAATGTTGAACAATTCCATAAGTCCCCTTAAAATACCAACAAATCACATCAAGCCAACTGAGACTATTCGCACTGAAGGAACCTTGGAGTTGAACGCACGAACTCTCTCGCAATCTTAGCGTGCTGGATACTTTGATCAAGAGAGGATAGGGAAGCCGTTGGCGACTTTATTCTGCGTTGGTGCGGTCACGAAAAACATATCAACAGGACGAAGAGGGCATACATGCTTTCAATCATAAGGTGCCTTGCACCAAAAACACAACTTTTTCTTGCGTAAATCATTCAATGTTTCCCTGTCAAATGGTGGTGCATTTCGTTTCTTAGGATCAAGTGGATCCTTCTTCCTGTCAAATGACCTATTCCTGTCAAATGATCTATTAGGCCTCGTATAAGGTGTTGAGCCTAAAGAGAACTTGTTGCGAGGTGCTGCAAGCTCCATACTGCGTGCCTTCCTCATTGCCTCTTGAAGAGTAGGAGGATCAAATGCCTTGACCCAACCTCTCATCGGCTCAAACAATCCCTCGATGAAAAGAATGACAAGTCTTCTCTCTAAAATACCTGTCACCATGACTACAACCCTCTGAAATTCACCGATGTAGGAATCCAAACTACCTGTCTATCTGAGCTAAGCTAGCTCCCTGAAATAAAGTTTTGGATCCTTTTTGTCAAAACGCTCTATGAGCCTGCTCATGAACTCCTGGTAGGTGGTAACCGTGTGATGACCGAGTGTGTACATGCCGTGATGCCACCAGTCATGCGCCAACCCATCAAGATGTAGTGTAGCAAACTTAATGGCCTCGTCCTCCTGCATAGGTCTCAATGATAGGTAATTATCTAACTTTTGTACCCAAGACCTCGCTGAACTCTTATATGAGCCATCAAAGTAAGGCAAGATAATCTTGCTGACTGCATGCTGAAGATCCCTATTCACCTATGGCTATGGTTGTTGGTGCTAAGGAGCTCTGCGGTCAAATCTACCTCCCCCTCTGGGTTTATGCACATCCAGAAACTCTTGAAAAGACAAAGACTACCTGATCTCAGGTGCCAATGTCGAGTACTCTCCAAAGAATCCGGTCACGTCTACCACCGACATGCCATGATGTGGATGAAACTCAGGCTGGTGACCCTGCTGCTCTGCCTTCGGCGTCGAAGGTGCCTCTCTAGATATAAATGTAGGTTGTCCCGGCCTACGCTCATGCAAGATAGGTGACAACTATCGCTGTACTGACACCAGTGGCTGGTCTATGCCTTCAGTCCTGCTCGTCTGTCCTATCTGAATGTAGTGCTTTTGAGTACACTGCCTCATCGTGCCCATCCATTGAGACATCATGTCCATCATATTATCATCCCTGCGCCTGAACTCGTCATCAGAAATCTCACCTCCGGCATGCTCTTTCCCTAGATCCCTATGTACCTCTGTAGGAATCTCACGATCTTCCATCAGTGTAGTGACACTGTTCTCAGTGCTATTGGAACTAGATCTGTGAATACCCAGAACCCCTGATACTGTCTCACCTTCAGGAATAGGTGGACCTATCCAATCCTCAATTATGCCTGTTCCTCTACCCTTACTGTAGAAGATAATGTCTCTACTCATGAAAAAGCATCGAAAAAGCACACATCTGACTAAAAAAGCACATGATGGTAGGAAAACTGTGCTCTGATACCACTGTAAGAGACCAGGTGTCTCTCAACCCAACCACTGACTGAGAATGCAACGTTTTTGTTTATTTCCGTTATTTTTGATTTTTTGAGGTTTTTGCAATAAAGAGAGATAATGCGATTTTGCAAAGAAATGCTAGGAAAAATAAAATAAAATACCAAAAGATTAAATATGACAGAATACAGCTTAGAATTTGATGTCAGATGATTTATTGATCTCCCAAAATAATTACAACTGCAAGATTCAAACATTCAAGTAAAAAGGCAAGCTATTTATTGAGAACCTAAATAAGCTTGCAGGCGCCAGAAAAGAAGCATGAGATGGTACGGCTAAATGAAGTAATGCAATCTCCCACCTTGAAATTGATGCAAAGGCTCCAGAAACCCTAGGCGTCCAAAATGATGAAGCCAAAAGATAAAAAGGCAAGGCATCTCAGCTTGCAGAAGAAGTACGGCCCTTGCTGCTGTAAAAGTACGGCCCAAACCAGCAAAAGATAAATTCGTACCACCTTGAAACTTGTGCCAGCTACTGGATAGATCATTGCCAATTAAAAAAATTCACTGCTGGAGGTAAATCGATCCAAACTCTTGATGAAAAACTTCACAATAAGCTCTGTAATGACCTCTGAATGAAGCCACTCAACTGACAAGCTTCAACTGGTATCTCACAGTCTCAGTATGTCTGATTCTAAAGAGGTAACGTTCTCCAAAACACAATGATTTGCAAAAACCCTTGTTTCACAAACCCCAATGCTCTCAGAGAGAAAAATAGACAAATTAGAATAATCATGAATGAATGAGTTTGATTTGTCTTTGTGAAATATATATCTCCTCTCAATAAGTCGACCCCTTCTCAAAAAGGAAAATAATGAGCATTTAAAATATTAATTAAATCGCCCTTTTTTGACTTAGGCAAAATAATTAAATAATGGTGTCCCCTTTTGATGAGTAATAAAATACTCATTTAGAATTATTTATCTCTTTATTATAAAGTATTAATACTTTATAATTTGCCATTAAATAATTACTTTAATTTTTCATTAAAGTGACTTTATATTATAAAGTCAAATTAATAAACTTTTAATAATTATCAAATCCCTCAATAATCACTGTTTGCTCATCAATTCATCAAACTAGGTAGAAACTAAGCTGACCAACTGAACCAAGTGCCCTGCCAGAAATAGTAACCCCTGTCTGCCTGACTTACTATAAATAGTAAATATCTGTAAATCACTCTAAAAGTGTCTGCCAAGGCCAAAACCTGAATCAACTGAAGGAGTAATGTTCCCAAACGCTGGATAACTGCCAAAATAACCCTCTAAACATCATCTGTTAGCCTACAAGAGTCTAAATGATAGGCTAACCCCTGAATCAACAGCACTGCCTAGGAAGGGGACATTACAAGTTTTTACAAATATTTCCAAGGCATCCCTAGTATGAGGATACCTAAATACGGCAAGGGATGCATCCTTGGGTTTTCTTGTTTGCATTAGGTCCACCTTCAACTATTTTAGTAGAATCCTGTTCCTAGATTTGGTTATTGAAAGCTGAGTTGTAAAGAATTAAAAGATATATAATTTTTTCACTTCAATTTGAACATACAATGGTTAGTATTTAGATGGTCCCTACATCTCTCATGAAAGCTTTGAATATTTAGGCATCTGAAAAAAATTTAACTGACATGATGACTTCTTTGTATTGTCTTGAATAGTGCAAACAATTTTAAATGGCCTTCCCTTTCTTGGATGCACACATGAAAGAATAGTTTAACTACTCATCAAGTGTGTGCTTGCTATCCAGATATGCATTTACTTAAGCACAGTAAACTAATGTATAGATACATGATTGATTCATATTAGAATAATAGAGTATTTCAAAAGATATAAGATTTATTTCTTTATTTATCCAATGCTCTTATACAAAAATGGGATAAAGAATAAATTCCAACAACACGGTTTCTTTTCTAGACTACAAAAGAGCTATATAAAATTTCTAACAGTTACCAAGGAATTCCAACCATCGGCAACTACCCAAAACTAATTCAATTGGCCAACAAGGCATAACCATACTCGTCTACTAAACAAAAGTACAATATAACTATTATGTAAACTATGACTAATATGTAAATTGAGCTATCTACATCAGCCCCCCAAAAGAAAAGTCATCTTCCAAACAACAAAAATTAGACTAAACAATCATTACTGAGGAAATGAGTCAGCAGACATCCCTGGTAGTTTAAATACTAAAGAGGAAGGAGTCAAGTGTTGAGAACCAACTATTCACAATTTGTAAACTTCCTCTATTCTTTGCTTCAAATGGTGAGCTGCCAAGAGTTCCCTCTCCCAAGAAGTTTTAACCATTTGTACTACCTCCCTAAGTTTAGCTTTCACCTTCTCATTGGCAAGTCGTAGTTCAACAATTTCCATATCCTTATCAGCAATTTCCTTGTCTTTGTCAATCACCTTGGCCATTTCCAATTCTATGAGTTAGGTCTAGTGTGTGTAATGTCCCCAATTTTGCAAGCACCAGAGTTCAGTGGTTTTAGCCTATTCCTGGCCCTCGTAGGCTAATATGTCTAGTTAGAGGGTCTCTTTTCGCAGTGATCAAAGGAATCTCTCCTTCAGCATCTCGTGTGGGTTCAAGTAGCCTTCAGTTGATTCAGTTTCATGTACTTACCATTTATAGTAAGTCAGCCGGCAAGCAATTCTATTTATAGCAGGGCACCTAAAGTTCACATGTTGGCAGTGTCGATTCCCAAATTCAATTGAGTTGGTGAAATAAGGAGTTTTGCCTAAGTTATAACGTTTAATTATGTCATGTCCCCATCCTAGTGAAGCCTGGTGGAGTTAGCCTATCATTCGATCCTGGTAGGCTACGGGGTGTTGAAGGATCAAGGTTGCTCGGTGTTTGGTAGCTCGGTTTAGCAGTTGTGTCGGAGTTGGGCCTTGCGAAGTCTTCGATGAGCTTTTCAGGAACTTTCTATTTTTAGAGTCAAGCGGAAGCTGCTATTTGAGCAGGGCACCTGGTTCAACCATTATTTCGAGAATCGACCGATTCGGCCGGTTTGTGTTAATGGAGAAATAAGGAGTATTTAATGATTTATTAAATATTTAATAATTTGACTTTATATTAAAGTCACTTTATTGAAATATTTAAATATTTAATTATCTGGCTTAATTATAAAGTATTTATTATACTTTATAATAAATTATTAAATGTGACTTAATGAGTATTTTATATTCATTAAAAAAGTGGACGCCAATAATTAATATTTTCTCCTAAGTCTAAAAGGCGTATTAAATCATTTAATTTAAATGATTATTAAAAAGGAGTTGGGTCGAATTTCTTCAAAGGCAATATATACCTTCTCAAGGCAAAATCGAACTATCTTGATTATTATTCAATTTTGTCTTTATTGCTCTGAGCATTGGAGTTTGCAAACCCTAGGGTTTCTGGCAGACGATCGTTTCTGAAGAACGAAAACTCTTCAGAGATCAGGCAGACTGAGGCTGTGCAATACCAGCTGAAGCTTGCACTTGGTGATTTCATACAGAAGTCACAGACTGAGCTTATCTATTGATTTTAGCAGAGATTCACAGAGATCTTCATCTGGCAGAAGAGACGTATTTTTCAGAGATCATTCATTAGAGACTTGGCACATTTCCCAAGGGTCGTACTTCATTTAATGCTGCTGCTGTACAGGCCGTACCAGCAAGGGCCGTACATCTTCATCAGGAAAAATCCTTCAAGATTTGATCACCAGTCTTTTTGGCAGAAGGGGCGCCTAAGGTTATAGAAGCTATTCCTCTGTTTCTGAGTCTGGATACTGAGTATTTGGAGTTGGCCGTACTATTGCACAAATCCCAAGGCGGCTGCAAGGAAGTCAGGTTTTTATCATAATAAATCTGTATTTCATTTATCTGTTGTTCTTTTCACTTGTAAACCATCTGGAAATGAAATATAGTGAAGCGCCTACCTTTGTTGATCAAGATCTATGATTATTTTG
This sequence comes from Sequoia sempervirens, assembly GCA_007258455.2. NCBI lineage: Eukaryota > Viridiplantae > Streptophyta > Pinopsida > Cupressales > Cupressaceae > Sequoia > Sequoia sempervirens. The sequence continues at coordinate 5,713 of VDFB02219606.1, forward strand.
AGTTCTAGAATTTATTTGGAATTTATTTGCATTTATTAGCAAAATCGCATTTTACATTATTTGCCTGAAAACACAAAAAAATACAAAAATCACAAAACTTGCAAAAAAACCTCAAAATATCAGTTAGGGTTTGAAATCGAGAACCACCAGGGGTTGACAAATTATTATTAAAGGTAACTTTAATAATAATTAATATTTTAATATTATATTATAATATTATATTTGCACTTTATGACTTGAGGGTCCATTCATCATTAAAAGGGGGCCATTTTAATTAATTACTTGGGTATCAATTTCAAGGACATATTTTAATATTCCAAAGTGCAAATATTATATTAAAATGATTTAAAAGGAAAATTGGAGGGGATTGGCCCATTATCTTTTAATCCCACATTGGTGAGAAAAGTGTATGAGTTCCTCCAGGAAAAGTATAAAAGAATCTTAAGGGGCTCATTTGGAAAATATTCAGAATTGATTATAAAATATTTGTTTGATAATTTCTCATTGGCGTTTGGGGAAGGGAGCCCAAGGGTTTCTGCCAGCGTATCAGCTTTGGAGAACGAAAACTCTCCATTGTATCAGCATTCTGAGGTTGTGGAATATCAGCTAAAGGTGTTCACTGTTGGCTTCATCCAGAAGTCAAGTCTATGCTTCATCAGATTTATTGCCTCAAATCTACAGGAGATTATATTTCCGGGTATGCACATATTTGTAAAAGCTTTGAAAGAAAAACAATAAATTAATTGCACTGCTGCAGTAGGGTTTATGTTTACATTTCTTGAATTTGATTTCTTGTCTGGCAATCTGTGAGAAAATACAAAAAATTACAAACCCTCATCATTCAACATAAAAATCAGAAGTAGAGATAGGCAGGTCTCTTACAGTGGTATCAGAGCCTGAATCCTGCCATCCTATGTTGGGTAAAATTTTATGAGCAAAAACAAAAAATCTCAGGATTTAGGGTTTGAGGATTATTGAAAATTGCAGAGAGAATCAAATTCAGAAAAAATTTCAGGTTATTCAATAGATCAGGAAAAAGAAAATTTCAGGGTTTGAAATTTGTTGAAGAATAAGGCAAATTCGAGTCATCCAAGGAAGTCATCAAGTCTTTGAGGACTTGTCGAATTAGTCTATAAAGTTGACTTCATTGAAAATAATATCATTGTTGGAAGAAGCGGACAAAACAGAGATGAAGACGAATTTAATTTGTGATTTAGAATAATATGCTATTCTTTAGAACTCAATCAAGAGCTTCCTGTTTGAGTGCTTGGCCAGTCCGCTAAAAGACAAGACGTTCTTTGAGGTAATCATGCCTACTAGAAGCCGTCAGAATTTCTTACAGGAAACGGAGTTTGTGTTAGCTAGTATTCTCCTCGGAAATGACAAAGACAGAGTAGCGTCAGAATTAAAGATCGGGAGCTCTCAGCCTACTTGTATTGAATGTATTGAGGAAATTTACATTACGGAATTAAATATTGGGCCTTTTAAATCTGGCATCTTACTAAAGACAGAATAGTATGCTGAAAGTAGTGTCTCCTCTAAAAATTGAATTTACTCTGTGAAATCACGTGTCTCCTTGAAGGCGCAATTTATGACTTATATTTTCTCTGGGTGTCGCCTTTGAAAGCTATTGCACGCCTTGAGAATTTCATCTCTCCCTTGGATGAAATTGGGAGCTGTTTAGGCAATACGTAGTCACTATTCAAATTCAGAGGAAATATTAAGAGTAAGACAAAAACGAGAGCATGCTTTAATAAAGCCAAATATTTATGTTTTGATTGGGAGATTTTTGGCGCACCCATCCTGGGTTGGAGACTACCGCTAAAGACTGAGGCACAACCATTAGAATGAGTTCCTTATTCAATTGGAGACACAAGGATTATATTTCTGCAGATGAGACAAGGAAATAAAGCGTCAGATTACATGAATTCGATTTCTTGTGAAGGAATCGTGGTTTCAAGTAATGCAGATATAGCCGTCAGACTGCCACCTACACAATTCGATAAAGACAAAAAGAGATGGATTTCTATCATTGAGAAATGTTCGGGAGCTGCTTGCATTTGACGGCAAGTTAGTAAGTCAAACACAATATTTGTTTGGGCCGATATATGGAAAGAAAAGTGACACCAATAAATTGTCGTAAATATTCTTTTGAAATCGTGGTGTTCTCAACAAGGTATACGCAGCCTTAATATTTTTATTAATATTGCACATATGACAAAGGTTGATTTTCTTTACTGAAATCGAGGCCTTCAAGAATAATCGGGACCTGCTTTTGGAAAGTTGTTGCTTCAATAAAGACTGAGAATTCAAGAGGAGTCAAAGATTAGAATAAAGTATTCTTATTCTGGGCGTGGTTTGCTGGTAGTGGCTCCTAGGAAGCATTGCAGGTGTCTTCCTCTGTTACTGTTCATAACTCAGATTGCTGCACATATCCAGGGGAAGTCTATATCACATTGTGGCCATTTCTGAGTTAGATGGAATTTGCTGAAGTCTGACTTAAATTTCTGAGCAGTTATATTATAAAATCAGTCATATTCAAATTCAGGAACTTGTATTTAAGGTGCTGTCATAATATTCTAGTGAGTTCTGAATATTGTATGCACTAAGCACATCATATCCAAGGTGAAGGTTTCTGAATATTCTGAGTTTGAAGATGAAATGTAATTGTTGTTCACGCATCTGAAGTAAATCTCCTATCAGTGGTGTAAAATCAGTTGTGCACAAGTCAGTTGGATTTGGTTTTCAGTTGGGCAACGAAATGGGCTTCATGACAACATTGCTCAGCGATAAACAGGAATTGAAAGAACTTGAACAATCACAATACAAGTTCAGTCAACAGTTGCTGCGTTTAGAGCAAACACTTTCAAAGTTGGGACGGCCTAAAGGATCTATTTCACTTCCTACCAGCAAAGTTCCAACACCACAAAACAAAGAAGAGGTAGTGATTAGCATGTTTGAGGAATATAACACTCTTCCTCAACGTGTTAAGAAGAATTGTTCCTTCAAAAGTTACATAGATTTGCACCCGAGTCTTTTCCACAAAACTGAGCAAGCAAGGAAGGAGTATCACACTATAGCCCATGAATTGTTTACAAATGAATTGGATAGAGAATCTTCACATGTGATTGATACAACTCTTCATGAGAATGATGTGGTGTCTTCAAGTTCCGATGAGGTATGCAAAAATTTATATGATGAATTTGATAAACATGTTGATTTGACTCAAAGAGACATTAGGACAGCAGTGATTTCACATGTGCAAAATGATCCTATTGAGTTGTCACATGAAGGGACTCAAGAATTGGGTACTAGTGATGCATTATGTGTTGAGGATTCATGTCATGGTGAGTCTGATTTTGCAGATCAGACTTTAGAAAATAAGTTAGAAGGTTCACATGTTGACATGGAATCCTAAGATTGTGAGTTGGAAGGTGATATAGTTACATTGGGAGTGGAAGTGTGTAAAGATACTATCACATCAGCAACTTCTACTATATCAATTGAGCCAACCTTTGAGGTACATAGCAGCAGTACCTTAGTTGTTGATGTGTGCACTGATGACAACACACATATTGCTGCTAATCATGAGGTGAGTGATGAGGATTCAGCTTCTTACTATAGTGCGGATTTGGGTGGAAATGAGGAGTCACAGGGGTATTATCATTTGGCGAGGCAGTTGAAGGTTAGTGATGATATGATTGTTACAACTTTGGACCATTTTGATGTTGCTAGACAAATGTTGGCGACCTATGGTTGGAGTGTTCCTATGTCAGATGAGTACGGTGATAGTAGCCTCTCCCTAGTAGAGTTTCATGCACTTCGAGAAGCTATTGGATTAATGAAACATAATTATCTGCAGTTACTTGCTGATAGGGACTTTCTTCTCGAGTGGGATTGTATATGTTATGATGCACTGAAAGGAAAGGAAGAAAGGGTTGAAGAGCTTACTCATGAGCTTGAGGTGACTATGGACTCATTGCAAAACGCCCAGTTGGCCCTTCAAGAGTCACAGTTACAGATTGAGAAGCTTACTGTGGCGTTGAGCTTAGCACAGTCTTCACCATCTTTTGATATAGTTCAGATTTCCATGGCAGCAGTTGGTGAGGAGCATACACCCATGGTTCATAGTTGTGAGCAGGTTGAGGATGTGGTTACATCCATCACAGATATTGGTGCAGTTAATTCAGATGGGATGAGTGTTTTGGTTGGGAGCTCTTGTGATGAGATAGTTGATTTTTCTGAGAGTTGTGGGATAGATCATGTCACTACTCCATCGTCGTCACAGGAGATATGTGGGCATCATCCAGTATAGAGATTTGTACTTATGTTGATTTGTTTCCCTCACCTGAAAGCAATTTGATTACTTCATCCCATGCAGCTGATTTGCTTCCCCAGGACTATGATGGTCGGCCATTGACAGAGGTGGGAGCATTTTATCTTGATTGGATAGTGAGGAGTGTTCATCACTTCTCCTTTAATCCACACACGGAGGATTTGATGATGCACCGGTGTGGATTGGCTCCGGAGTTTTACCATCCGTTGTGGGATGGGTATTCATCATCTTCAGAGGACGGGATTAGCGGCTGCAAGCACCCGACTCAGCTGTTTGTGGGGGATTACTTGCAGGGACAGCTGTCAGTTATACATCATGGTGATATGTATCCAACAGGGTTTGCTACTTCTATGTCACAAAGTTTTCTTATGGGTACATGGTTACAGGATGACTATGGAGTCAGTTGGCAAGATGGCTTGGTTAGTTATCACATCCATGAGGGTTTAGCAGAGGACAGGGAGAGATTCAGAGTAGCAGATGCTTCTAGATGTTCTTATCTCCGCATGACAGATGGATGTGAATTCAGATTGTATTGGGATCCAGGTGGTGACATCTTTGGCACCGAGTATTGGATGGGTTCCATTGGGTTACTTCACCACTCACAACATGGTGAAGTTGGAGACAGTAGAGCGCATCAAAAGTTTGAGGATGTCAGACATGACAAACTTTCATTCTGGATTTGGGATCCAGGGATAGCTTGCGCAGTTGTGTTTTGTTGATGCTACAGGAGTCAGTTAGAGACGTGTGGGACACTTCACAGTTCTTCTTTTGGGCCTTCTGAGGAGTTGGGTTTCTTTGCAGAAGAGATTGCTTGAGGACAATCAATTTCAAGGAGGGCGGACTGTAATGTCCCCAATTTTGCGAGCACCAAAGTTCAGTGGTTTTAGCCTATTCCTGGAGGGTAGGCTAATATGTCTAGTTAGAGGGTCTCTTTTGGCGGTGATCAGAGGAATCTCTCCTTTAGCATCTCGTGTGGGTTCAAGTAGCCTTCAGTTGATTCAGTTTCATGTACTTACCATTTATAGTAAGTCAGCCGGCAAGCAATTCTATTTATAGCAGGGCACCTAAAGTTCACATGTTGGCAGTGTCGATTCCCAAATTCAATTGAGTTGGTGAAATAAGGAGTTTTGCCTAAGTTATAACGTTTAATTATTATTAAAGGTAACTTTAATAATAATTAATATTTTAATATTATATTATAATATTATATTTGCACTTTATAACTTGAGGGTCCATTCATCATTAAAAGGGGGCCATTTTAATTAATTACTTGGGTACCAATTTCAAGGACATATTTTAATATTCCAAAGTGCAAATATTATATTAAAATGATTTAAAAAGCAAATTGGAGGGGATTGGCCTATTATCTTTTAATCCCACATTGGTGAGAAAAGTGTATGAGTTCCTCCAGGAAAAGTATAAAAGAATCTTAAGGGGCTCATTTGGAAAATATTCAGAATTGATTATTGGATATTTGTTTGATAATTTCTCATTGGCGTTTGGGGAAGGGAGCCCAAGGGTTTTTGCCAACGTATCGGCTTTGGAGAACGAAAACTCTCCATTGTATCAGCATTCTGAGGTTGTGGAATATCAGCTGAAGGTGTTCACTGTTGGCTTCATCCAGAAGTCAAGTCTATGCTTCATCAGATTTATTGCCTCAGATCTACAAGAGATTATATTTCCAGGTATGCACATATTTGTAAAAGCTTTGAAAGAAAATCAATAAATTAATTGCATTGCTGCAGTAGGGTTTATGTTTACATTTCTTGAATTTGATTTCTTGTCTGGCAATCTATGAGAAAATACGAAAAATTACAAACCCTCACCATTCAGCATAAAAATCAGAAGTAGAGATAGGCAGGTCTATTACAGTGTGCAAGCTATGTTTAGAAACAAATACTTTGATCATCTGATTCTTCTTTTAATTTCTTGGAAATATGTAATGTCCCCAATTTTTTATGAGTCAGCATATAATTAAATAATTAATTTTAAGTTGTCAAAAAGATTACATTAAAGGACAACTTAAATTAATTATTTAAATGGTATGCAAAAGTAACTTAACTTTTGGAACAAGTTTAAAATAAATTAATTTACTTTTGGAGGTGAACTCAAAAAATGAATTAAAGTGAAAAGAGGCAAAAGATGAGAATTCAAGAAGTTGGAGTTACAAGGAGGAAGGGAATAAAAGTTATGGAGTCTTTTGCTGGTATGCTGGAACTTGGTTTGAGAAAGAATTTTGGAGTACTGTTGCAGACTTTGTGGGAATGAAAACATCTGTAAAGAACACTATCTTCGAGGCTGAAAAACATCTCTTGGATGGTGGCGGACAGGCATATTCAGTGTCTGTGCATGAGGAGTAAAATAGAATAGTTCCATTCAGAATTTAAGGTTTATACAGTTTGACTTGAAGGTTATTATCAGGGATTAACTGGAGGTGACTCAATGTTGTTCTAACTAGCATTCTAGTACACAAGTGTGGGAATCTTCTTTTCACTACCTGGTGCCACTGTACACAGGAGTGGGAATCGTTATTAATTTTGGTTTGAATATGCAATAAGCGTTGAATTTTGAGGTGATTGCAAACTGTTTATATACCAATTTTCAAATACATTACAGCACAAGACTTGGAGTATTCGCGAGTATGAAAGGAGATGGTGTCTATTTGCGGAGGTGAACAGCATATTAATCTAATTTGGTCATTTATTCATGAAGAGTCAGGTTGTTTAAGAGTGGAGAAGGAAAAGATTATACACAGAAAACAATGAAGGAAGTGTATCCCATAACAATTTCAGGTTAGCTACGAAGATGGCCGAAATGGTTATTCCCGTCACAAATAACTATTATGGTATAAGCCATTATTTGGCAAGAGTCGGGAGCAAATGTGGGAATCAATAAACAGGGATTGCTATTTTATAATCGCCTATGCTGTCACGTGCATCCTCCAGTATTAAGCAATCACGGGAAACTCACGTATAAAGAGATAGCCATTTTTGTGAAGGAATTTGCTTATTATTATCATAAGGTTAGTTGACTGAGTATTAATGACCCTCAAAAGTTGGCGCCACATTCCACATAAGCAACAGCTTATAGTTAAGGAGTCAATGGTTAGAATTTGGCTGCCACCTTGTTTTAAGGTGCGACTCTTCAATAATATTCGGTGATTTGTTTGTGTCCCATATCAATTCCAAGGAAACCATATATACTATGATCGCAATTCTTCAGAGCTTATGCTTTTTATCGCTTCACCTTAGAAGGGAGTTGAGTAATTTATACAACTGTCGTTTCTTTATACATAACTGCCTTCTTTAATTGCAGCTGTATGTTGAAATAAATCGTGAAAGATTTAGGGAGCTTTGAAAGGAGTTGCTTTTGGCTTTGGAACAGCGATTTATTTATCCTAAGGTTCGTATGTTTTCCTAGCTATCAATGTTGGAAGAAATTATAAGTCTCCCGCAAGCAGCTATCAATGAGGGTATCAGGAGCAGCTTGGGAGAAGTAAAGGGGCAATAATATTAAAAATTAGCAAGTATAAATCTGCCGCATGTCACAGGAAGTCCATCACTGAATAATAACTTAACATACCTCTTTATGCGGATAGCTATTGCCAGTATATGTTGGGAAAATAAGTCATTTGGTGTCGTTTCATGGAAAAAGGGATGGAATTGTTATATCTATATTTGGAGAAACAAAAAGGTATCAATACACATTGGAGATGCAGTGATTAAATAAGTGTCAGGTGTTTAGATGTTTATCAGGCCAAATAAGGAAGAGATGTGAGCTTCTTAAATTCAAATTGCAGCGGTAGTCTTCAGTTGGGTGCCCCTTTCAACAACTACATTCTTTTCAGGATATTGTGGGTCATATAATGTGGACAATTTTTTAGAAGTCGTGGAACTATTGAAATTATATCAGGAACATCTTATTCATTGACAGCGCTGCCAATTTGATATAAATTGCTTTAGCTTGGAATCATGGAGGTCAAGGGAAAAAAGAGGAGCTGTATTTCTTTGGTTTCCTAGTGATGGGTCAATGTCTTTGACCAAGCTTATTGCCTTTCTGCTTAACCTACGTGGAATTCCCAGTCGCCATAGTTTCAAATTAAGGAAGTCAAGTTATATGAAGGCCAAAAGAGAAGGCGCCAGGTGAAGAAGACCATTGGAGGATTAAAGCATAATAGGTTGATGAACAACAGATAATTAAGGTCAGAACTGTACACTCCCTCTTTCACAATGTGTTAAATGAATGAAGAAATTTGGCGTTGTTTAACAATTGGAGATATATGCCCGTTATTTCTTTAAGAATCTTCCATAGTATGCACATTTATATATCTGTGTCAATACCAAATCATTCAGCTACATTGAACCATAAACATACAAACAAATATCAAAATTCAGAGTAGCATTCCGTTACTGTTTGACAAAATGCTTGAAATGAACAACTGGTAAATTGTTAGAAAAATTGGTATTAAACTGGGTGAGGTAAGTACAGAACAGGGTAGGCTATTATAAAATATACAGATAATCATCAATTTCTGCCCCAATAGTGTGTTGTGCTTCAATTTCAATTTATAGTCTAAGGTACAAATGGCAAAATCTATACTCAATAATATGTAATGCCTCCAGACATTGCCATCTGAGCCACCAAAAGAAGGGGGCATCCGAACAAGAAACCATTGATGCTTCATTTCAAGTGTCTCTATGGTAGGCCATTATAATGACCCATACAAGTATTTGTACAAATATTTTTGGTTATTTAAATTCCGGTCTTAAATAATTAAAATTAGAGGCTTATAAATCCTAAACTATATTAATGTAAACATAGTAGCAATAATAGCTCATTTTATGCTTCAAACTTCATTATTTTATACTACATAAGAAACCCTACTCAATTCTACATCAACTCTAGCAAACCCTAATATTACTAGTTGGTCCACAAAGAGATGAGAGACTGCAGATTTAAATGTATTTACTATAATCACTAAACCCAAATTACAATCAGACTCGCAGAAAAAGAAAAATGAATTGCAAGGCATTTCTTATATTATACAAGACTGTAATACATTACAAATTTGTAATGCCCCTATTTTCAGGTTCCCTTGTAGTGCAGTTGGCATTGACCTTGTGGATGTGTGTCAATGTGATCGGAGGAGTTATTTGATGATTCCAATGAGCTCAGGGGGTCTAGAGGACTCATATGCCACTTTCCAAGGTGATTTTCGACTTTTGGTGTTCTCTCCAAGATTTTTGAAGAGAGCATCTATTTATAATGAGTCACCTAATTGGCTCCAATTATCATTATTCTTCATCAAGATCACTCCACTATAGTCAATTTTTTATTCCGATGCATTCCACCAATTTCCGTAAAATGGGTGCATTAATGGCTTTATTTTAATTATTTTACTAAGGTCGCTAAATATTTTTTAAATAATTTTAAAAGCACCTTAGTGTTATAGCTCATCGAAACTAGGATGAAATGTTTTAAATCATGGATGTATAAAACAAGGGCCTTGCGTGTCAAATTATGATTATTTTAATTAAAAAGTCCTTTTCGGAGCTAAAATGGAGTTTTAATTAAAAGTGACTTTATAATTAAAGAGTTATAAGGGGGTTTTAAATGATAATTTTATATCATAAAGTTGGCCGCCCAACTTATGGGAGATATAAGGGGATAAAAAGTAAATTAAATAATATTAAATAAAGAGACCAATTTGGGTTGTGGAAATTGAGGAGGAATATATAAAGCTTATTGGAGCTCATTCATTCAATCATCTTGGAAAAGAAATTTGATAAGGGTTTTGTAGGTAGACTGGAGAGTCTGAAAATCTCAAGCTTCATTGAGGACAAAAACCCTCATGAGGAATAGCAAGCTACACGAGTGAAAGACCTCCCAAGGCGACTAGTTGACAACTTCGTACAAGGGTTGTGCATTGTGCTTCAAAGATTGTGTTGTACCCAAAATAATTTTTTTGCTTCAATAAGGCATTTTGCTAAAAATGGTCTAAATCATGTAAAATTGTTGTTAAAAGCCAATTTTAGGTCAAACAAAGCATGGGCTTTTTGTGGGTTTATGTCAAGGAGGATACTTGCAAATTTTGGAAATTTTGAAAATTAGGGTTTCAAACCCCTATTTCTAGGAAAACCCTAAAAAATAGGTTCTTTCCAAAAATAACTCAAAATGATTTTGATACTTCAATTTCACTTCACGATCACACTGGTCAAGTCAAAATCACAAAAAAGTACGTTTTACTCTGGTGGGTCTTTTTCACTTTCGCAGGAGAAAAGATAAGACCTCCAAGGTCATCAATGGCAAAATGGCCAGTACCAGGTATCAAGATCCAGGCTTCAAACGCTTCACAGAAGACTCTATGGCAAAGATGCTCGAAAAGATGCTTCGTGATGGAGGAGAATTTCAAAAGTTGAAAATACCAAAAAAATATTCTAAGTCTAGAAGATGCACGCCTTGCTACAAGGGAGATGCCTACACAATCCACACCTTGGTCAACTTTTTCCAATGCCCGTACACACAAAATGGTGAAAGCAATTGCAACGATGAACACAATCACATTGTCGACAGCAATGATCAATGCAATTGGCGAAACGGTGAACACAAAGCGCGAGAGGTGAAAATCTTCAAGAAAGTTGATGAAGCTGGAGCCCAAAACGCCTCTGTTGGCTAGGGGTGCCCATGAATTCAAGAGGCCAACTGCAATTGTTAACAATTGTAAAACTGGTCGTCCTCTTCAGAATTCTCCTGGCTTTCCGACGAATCGTCAAGCGAGTTCGCCAGATTCATCAAACACCGTCAAATGAAGGCAAAGGCAAAAGATGTTGAAAGCGAGAGTCATCAAAGATGGCAATCAAACAAGGGAAAAAGTACCCCTATAGCCCAGAAGCGCCCAGAAAAGAAAGCTATCAAATGCCAGTCCTTGGATTGGCAATCTCAAGATGATCTCCTCGAATTCAGCCCAGCTTCGTGATGGATCCTGCAGCCAGTTCACGAGACATACAAAATGATAGCAATTGTTGATCAAACAAGCACGTGAAATGGAGGATAAATTGGAGTTCATCAAGGCAAAAGCACCCTTGCTGGCCAGGGGCGCCCATCATTTTGGGCAACCAAATGTGATTTTTGGAAGCTTTCTTCTCCAAGACATCTTCTTAGCATCCTTCTAGCTTCGCAATGAATCCAATTGCCAACCCACGAGACCTGTCAAATGCTCATAAACGAAGATCAAGCATAAAACGCTAGAGGCAAAGGCCAATTGAACATGAAAATTTGGCTAAGTATGGATGAAAATGCACCCTTATAGAAAAAGGCACCCAACTATTTGGGGCCTTAGATGCAACTTTCAGGTGTTATAGCTTCCAAAAAGACCTTCATTTTGATCAGTCTTCGCAATGAAACCATTAGCACGAACACTATAGCAGTCAAACTCCCAGCAACGAGAGCCGAACTAGAGCATCCTATTGAAGATTGCAAAGTGAAAATTATTGCTCAAAAGGTCAAAAGTGCCCCTACAGGCCAAGGGTGCCCAAACTTTTGAGCCCTCTTAATCAACTTTCAGAACGTGCAATACTAGTCATCCTTTCTAGAATTAAACTGGTTCTTCATTCAATATCTCAGCACGTTCACAAGAGTCATCAGTCACTAGTGATTGAAGATAAAAGCACGAAAGGTCAAGAAGGGAGGAATGTGAAAATCTCTGAAATTGGCTAAGTCTGACAAGAAAATGCACCTTCCTAGGAAAAGCACTCAACAATTCAAAGCCACCAGATTCAGTTTTCAAGGTTCACAGCCTCCAGTAACATCTCTTTAGAGTTGATCCAACTCTGCAATGAATCTGTTAGCAAGGCTTCACGATCAATCAGGCGACCAGAATTCAGGATCAAACGAAGGTTGTCTATCAAGCAGAAGTTGAAAATCTTCAACACTAGCAAGGTGGCGTCCAAAGTCAACTCCCAGTTAGGATTTTTGAAGACTTTCTCAAGCCTAGGTGTCCCAAAATTGGTGGAGATTGTTCCAATTAACTCCCAATCAAGCAAATTAACTCTTCAATCAAGGTTTGGCACCCTAACTGATGCTTGCAACTCCAAATTGATATTTATCAAAGCATAGGCGTCCATTCTTCATCATTCTTTGCAGGTTGAAGCTAAAAACACAGATATTTTCTCTCCAACGCCATTTGAAGGATCTAACGGAGACCATTTTCAACGTTCTTCATGTTTTCAAGATCAGATTGCATAGAGGAATAGTTTTCCAGACTCCACCTTTCCAAGATGTCCTTTTCAGAGGCAAAAGATTTTCTTGTTAGAATTTCATCAAAATTGGGTTTCTCCATTTGGCGTTTTTCTTAAGGATTCAAGGTTGCAGTTTATAACTTCTAGCTTCTCCCCACATTTCTTTTGACTTCTCCCCACATATTTCTTTTGTTCTTGTCTTTAGGTATTCTTGCATGTCCAAGTAAACAGCAATTTTTTCACAGATCTGGCCTTCTGGGTATGTTCAACACGAGATTGGCAACAAAACCCATGTGCCAAATTTCTTTGGAAAAGTTGCCCTATTGCCCCCAGTTTTTAGGGTTTTTGCAAAAAGTCATTTTTTTCAGAAATTGACAAACTGGGTTTGCTTAGCACAGAGGCACCTACAATATCCATGTGCTATAATTTTCCAAAAAAAAAGAGCTTTTGAAGCCTCTAAAGCTTCTGCCCCCAGGGGTTGTTGCATGTCAAAGAAAAATTCATTTTTTCAAAAATATGACGTGGGTTCATTCAAAAGGATAACCCCAACAAAACCCACGTCTCAGAAATTTTCGTAAAAATTACCCCTTGAGGAGGCTATTTATAGCCGTTGTGAAAAGTTGTTCGAACAGTGTCGTGTGCCCAGTCAATCTTCAAGGTTTTCAGAATGCAATTCTCTCAGGTTGAATATAAGACCAAATTAGTCGTACTTCATGACTTCCTGCAGACAGCTGACATCAATTTGCATCGAGTCAACCCAGAGGTTGATTTGGACAAGTTGAACAACATTAACCAAAACACACTGCAAAATATTGAGCAATCTGGGTTGCTTGAGGCAACATCATTCCCCATCTCAGCGTAGAGCATCGAGTTTGTAATCGCTTGTGTAAAGCATTACAAGTACAACCCTACTGCACGAGAGATTAGATCAGTAGATGGGCGAGTAATATGCAGTCTCAAGCCAAAGGATATTGAGAGATGCTTCGCTATTCCACCTTGTGTGAACAATTTGGTCATATCCATGGGGGAATGTGAAAAAGGGTTCAACACGTCAAAGTACAAATGTCAGAAAAGAATGGAAAAAAGGTGGCCTAAAGAGAAAAGAAACAACTTGCCCAAGAATGTGGGATGTGGAGAATTCAAAGATGACTACGCGATCATGATCACGCTACTCAACCATGTCACCGGTCAAGAAGAGGCAAACAAGTTCCAGCCATGGATGTATTACATCATAGCTCAACTTGTCAACAGCAAGGAACACTATGAATGGCCTACCTTGATCAACGACATTCTCCACAACCAAATGACCAGTTTCGTCAAGGCCCACGAATTCCACGTGTTCGTACCTCGTATATCTAATAGCCTTTCAAGGCCAGTTTAGAGGGTTTAACATTGCAGGAACTTTGGGTGTGCAAAAGGTTCACGAACATTTATCGCAGCTTGAGTTCACACAATCAAAAAGACACTTCAAGCAAGTGAATGAGCAGTCCCCGATGCACACAATGAGGGATCTTGATCATGAGTCACATGTACGCATCTCACCAGCAGTCAAGTTGGCAATGGTAGATTGGGCGGATTGGTTCATCCAGTTCCCCACTTTTACCTATATTCGCGTATATGGATACTCAGGTCATCCAGCCATGTTACCCCATTATCCATCGAATAAGGTGGCATTCATGGAATTTCTACGACAATTGCATGAAGTCCATGCCTTTCTATGCAATAAACGCAAACCAACTACCAACTTTCCTTTTCAGATGGGCATATACAGGTGCAGATCAACAACTGACGCCAAGTCTATGAGCCTTGAAATGACGAGACTTAACCTTAAGTACCTCATTGAGAGATGCTCATATGACCCTTGGGGTCACTATTCAACACGCCTTGGCCACCACCATTCTTCACCTGAAATTTGTCATGTCCCCTTCGGTGACATCTCACCGAGATGCAGAGTTGGCCTATCCCGCGACCCCTCGTGGAGCCGATAGTGGATAGAAGGTCCGCCGGGCTTGAAACCCGGTCGCGAGAGATGATCGATGATCTTTTCGTTTTGGCTCTCAATCCGGAGACTTTGCGAAATTACTATTTTAAGCGAGTTCTGGCGGTGATGAAATAGGACCCGCTATTTTTAGCGATTATGGCTGGCGGCATCGGAATCGCCGGTTAAATTGACATCGAACTGGTCGATAATGGAATGAAATGCTTGAGGGAAGATATTAATATTTAATTGTATTGATTAAATATTAATTATTTAATGATTTATAATATAAAGTTATAATGTTATATTATAACTTAAGTGATTTGCCTTGAGGGGTGCGCCCATCATCAGAAGGGGCCAAAAGTGACAATTAAATTATGATTTAATATTTGGCTGAGAACTATGGAGAATGAAAAGAATTGAAAATCAAATTTTAATTAAAACCCTATTCTTAAGGAAATCGCACTTTTCAACTTATTAGTGGATTTGCCTTGGGTTTTGAGCCATTATGAGATTATTGAGAATTGAAACTGATCAACTTTGATCTGAGCCTGAGTCTTTAGGGTTTCGCGTTCGAATTCCTTGGGGAACGAGCCATCTCCATCGGAAAGCAATTCAGAGGGTGTGGAATATCACTTGATCTATTGCCAGCAGAGGTTTTCTCATTCAGAGGAAATCACAGAGCTTCATAGAAATTCATATCTTCAGATCTTTCAGTGTTTTTGCATTCAGAACCTATTCATTCATCTTGGCGCATCATTACAGAGAACCAGACATTGATTTTGGTGAAGGCCGAACAATATTTATTGCTGTTCTGTCAGGCCGTACCTTGCTGCAGGGCCGTACATCTGTCCTTGAGCCGTACTTACCAGATCAAGAGAAACGCCTTTGACTGTGGTCTTCAGTTTGCATCAACTAAGGCGCTGGGGGTTCCAGAAGTCAGGGAGGTCGCCAGACAGGAGGAAGAGTGAACATTTAATGCAGCCGTACCTTCTCATCATTATCTATGGCGGCTGAAATCAGGTTCTTTAAATATTGAAAATTCATTGCTTTTTCATCTTGCATGCATCTGGGTATTTTGTAATCATTTCAAAAGAGCAGAATAAATATACTGGCACTCTATTTCCATCAGTATCAGAGTTATTTAAATTTTATTGAATTTATTTCAATTTATTGCAAAAGTCGTACCTTTTCATTTATTGTCAAAAAACCCAAAATTTGCAAAAAAATCACAAAACATCAAAAACCTTCAAAAACTTCAGAAAGTCAGCCAAGGCGAGAAAAAGGGAAACTAGGGTTTCTACACAAACCTTCCATGGAGGATTACTGATTTAGCTGTGAAGACGAGTTTGAAGTGTGAAGGCGCAACTATAGCAAGTTCACCCTTCCGCAGATCACTGAGTTCTTGTTAGAGGATGTGGAAGGATTATCTGATGATGATAGGGACGTCATACTTCCCACATTTTTCAGGGACCAAATTGACTCACATCAACTTTGGTCTGTAGATTGGTACGCCAAGGAAAGCCTATCCATTGAAGAAAGGACAAGCAGAGTTGTTAGGAGCAGCCAGTTTTTCTTAAACACCAAAAGAACGCGGAAGGTAGTCATTCCAAACACAGAGCCGCTACCGATTACTATTTCACTACCTTCCACTTCAAAGTGGAAACCGAGACAGAAAGCAAAGAGTAACCCTCATGAAGGAAGCAGAATGTCAGGAAATACAAAGGGAAAGACGCAAGTTGCTGATGTAAATCAGCAAGAGCAACGTGTGGAGACAAACACAACTACAACTGAGACAATGCCCAAAATGAAAGTAGAACATCCTATCCAGTCGCAACCACAGCAGTCTCCAATTTGCATCGACTTGGAGTCAGATTCGCCACCACATGACATCGCAACACAATCTCACTCGTCAAGAGTTCATGGGACTAGCACCAATCCTTCCAGTGAGATTAGTCAAGATTCTTCTTGGCTTGAGAATCTCCTGGGTAGAAGGATGAGGAAGCCGTCCTACCAATTGGACTTTGCAGAATTTAAACATGTCTACCAAGACACGTTAGAGAAAAAGCTCAAAAAGCAGGTCCATGTGGAAAAGAACACCGACAACGAAATTGTCATTGAGGCCGCTGCACCACCTGAGGATAAAAATGCAAATGAAGTAAAGGTTGACGACTTCACTTTGTCGAAAGTCAACCTTGGTAAGAGCACATGCTAGGATGAGGTGGATCTCTTTGAGGCTGCATCAGTGAGCATAAAGGAAAGAGTGGTGAAGGATGGTGAAGACAAAGCAGCCCTCAAGGCTGAAAACCAGCAACTGCGGTAGTATATCTCTAACTTGATGCACAGTACTTCCAACGTCACCGCCTTGCTTCTGTAAATGCTAGAGCTACCTGCAAAGCAAAATCAGCTAAGTCAGTTGATTCTATATGGAAGACACCTGAAAGACCAAGTGGAAGAGTTCGTCACCCGAGGCCGATTTATACTGGTAGAGTTGTACCAATTGAGGTACAATGCCCATGACCTCCGCGCAGAAATCTAGGAATCAAAATAGAGCATAGCAAAGAGTAGGCCTCGAGATGAGATCACCATCTCAAACTTGAGAATGGTGTATGAATGAGTGAGGTACAATGCCCATGACCTCCACATGGAAATCTAGGAATCAAAATAGAGCATAGCAAAGAGTAGGCCTCGAGATGAGATCACCATCTCAAACTTGAGAATGGTGTATGAATGAGTCACTACAGATGAGTACAAACAGAAGCCTTTCCCTTGAAAAGAACTTGTCTACAAGGTAAAAGCGTATGATACGATCTCTACAGAATTGATTGAGTGCAGACAAAGTGTGGCAAGAACTGTTAAGTTCGTGAGAACATTGGTGACATCCATCCCTTGCCAGTACCAACATGAAGGAGGTGAGTACATTGAGCTCGTTGAAGTGCAGTTTCAGGACTTCATCTGTGGTGGTTTCTGCAGTGACCCTGTTGACTGCAGGTTAATTCAAATTGTTGCCATGTCAACAAAGCTTGATGATGCAACTAAAAAGGGACGCCATTTTCAAGATCAAATTACAAGTGGCGAGGAGATGTTGCAAAGACATAACGTCATCCTGAAGAGTATCAGTCATCCAAATGCAAAGACAGTTAACAACTGGTTAGAGGCGCTGATTACTCAAAGCGATGAGGTGCGAACTATTAGTTGGGACATCCTACCTTCTCCAAAAATAGCATTTAAGACAAGCAGTTAACTTGATGCCTCTTTCCAAGTTAACTCGTTGTCCCACCTTTTATGCATGTCTATTTTTGGAGACACCTTTGTGCATTGGAGTTAGTTTTAGTTTAGAAAAAGTTAATTGAAGTAGTATTTCCAGTTAACTGTTAGGTTACCTACTTTTAGACATAGGAATAAATCTTGTTGATTGGCAAGAATTGAATGTTAACTCAAGGAGATTTTAGGGTTCCCTACTCCATTGAGCTTCTATAAATAAGAGCAACCTTGCTCATTATTGTTTAACTTTTATTACTACACAAAATTGCTGAGTCGTTGTGCCATCAAGCTTGCAAGTCAATATCTATTCACTCTTTGTCTAAGAGTTGTTTGGTTGATCGTATCTTGTATGATTGTCCTCTTTCATACCATTTTTTGTCCCAAATATTTGTAATTGTTGATTGAGTTTGAGAAAATAAATCAAAAGAGCAATGAGCCTTTGATCCAAAGTTTCAAGATCCATCAATACTTGTTTTTATAATCTTTGTTTCAATCTACACCTTGAAAAGAGCTATGAGCGTTTGAGGGAGTTTCGAGATTAAGCTTATCGTTTAATGTTGTTTCTTATGATCTATATTTCAGCCTACACCTCGAAAAGAGCTTTGAGCCTTCAAGGGAATCCTGATATCTAGTTCATCGTTTGATGTTGTTTTCAATAATCTTCTTTTTAGCCTACACCTTGAAAGAGCAATGAGCCTTCGAGGGAATCCTAAGATCTAGATTATCGTTTGAGTGTTTACTTGCATAAACTTTATTTCAGCGTAAATCTTAAAGAGCAATGAGCCTTTGGATGCATTCTAAGAGATAATTTGTCTAAGTGATCCAACCATTCCCAATTACTCCTAAATCCTCTCTAAATTTACTTGAGGAGATAGGATAGTTATAAAGTAAGCCTAGTTGTAGTCGAGATCTGCAAAACCAGAGAAAAACCTCAGCTGCAACGCATAAAGTTTCATAAACCTTGTGCTCTCAGCTGAGTAAAAAGATAGGAATTTAGTTTACATTTCTTTTTACGCATAAACAGCAAAAGAGGGAGCTTCCCCTCCTAATTTGAAGAGCAGTTTATCTGTGCATAGTTGTCTGTTTCCAATACGCACTCCAGAGGTGCAAATTGAAACGCCAACAGATTGTTTGAAGGTTTCGTCAGGAAACTTGCAGGCAAATATATTGTTCATAATTTTAGAGTAAGAATCTGTAGAGATTTGAGGGTATTACTCAGAGGATATTGACTGCCATACTCGAGGTTATAAGCTGGTTGTGGTATTCCATTTCTCTGTCCAACGCTTGCATACTGGGGTTAGAGGAGATTCATGGCTGCACATTAGAAGCTAGGTGAATTCCTTATATTTATACTAGCTTGGACATGGTTATTTTTATGGGTTATGACTGCTATCACTTCCCACGTGCCCTTTACACTTGCATAGAGGAGGCGTATCAGGTTGTGGTTCCCACATGACTATTGTCAAAGGGTCATGGGAATTTTGAAGGGAGTTGCAGGTTAAACAATCCCAAACGCCATTCAATATTCATGCTAATGAAGCTGTGCAAGGGTCGTGACTGAAGCTGGGTGTGGTTTCTGAAGTGTCTGGAGGAAGTGTTGGCCTATGGCATGGGGATTCTGCCAGGAAGGGTTGTAGAATTATTGTTTTATCTGCCCAAATCCCTATTACAGCAGTTGTGCCTTAATCTAGGCAGGTATATTGTTGCTTTTGGTGAGGGGTTGCTGCTACAAAGAAGTCTACACATCAACTCTAGCTTGGCGTCACCATTCCTGTGAGTTGGACCTATATATTGTTTATTTTCAAGTTTGGAAACAGTTTTGATTTGAATATATGATGTAATATGCATTTTGAGTATGTATGTTGCTATCATTACTGTTCAGAAATTTTGATGTGGTTTATTCTATACCTCATTTGTATGTAATGTATGGACTCTTAGATTAAAGTAATGCAAATGCATATTGTTATCTATTTGTTGGTTGTTTTTATGTGACATGCAAACTTCAAAGTCATTGAAAGATAATCAGATCAATTAGCTTGTGATATGTTTGACAAAATGTTCCATATGTCAAACTGAGACAAATCGGAAAGATTTTGCTATTTTTTCCAGTCCAGTTTGGGTGGGACATTACAATGGTATCAGAGCCCAAGTTTCTACCATCCTATTGGGTGACATAGTTAACGTTCAGAGTATGACAATGGGTTTCAGCAGGGTTGAAGATCGGATTAAGTAGAGTTATGAACTGGAAGCTATCCAACTATTTGAGGAGTACAAAGCATGCCTGATTGTTTCGAAACACAAGTGCCTTTAATGACTTCCTAAACTTAGTTGTTACACTGAGACCTGGGAAGATAGGTTTGGTAAAGAACATCCGAAGAATATTTGAAGAAAAATCAGATGAAGGGTTAGAACACGAAGAAGCTCTTGTTTGTGACTTGCAGCCTACAAGTGATCATGGTAAAGGCAAAAAACAGTCAACATGCATGGAATTGGACAAATCAGAAAACCAATCATCTATTGCAGCCACATCCGAGGAGCAATCTTCATTTGAAGGTGCAAATTTAAGTCATGGGAAAGTTGTTGTAGTAGGCAATGAGATCATATTTCAGTATGGTACATCTCATGGTTCAGCACCTAGTGATGGACATATTGTGAGCAGATATGTTGGAGCCTTCAAATCAGCTGATGATGACGGTTCTACATTTGATTTCAGCAATGTTGATACAAGTGGAGTTTGGGTTGATACTCAAACCAAACCTATGGTTGGGAGTGACTGCCATGATACCCATACTTGGGAGTTCACAAAGGCAACCAAACATGAGGAAAACAGCGATCACATTTTCCTTGAACTGAGTAATTAGCATTTTAGTGTATGGGAGTCCAGTGTGATGGTCCCTACATATGATGTGGATCCTGTTTGGGATGGATCTAGTGTTGACTATACTGCTGTCCAAACTTCATCTACACATTTGTGCATAAGGGATGGCGTTGATGACACTGATGGTGTTGATATTAACCATAGAAACAAATTTGTTTTAGTGTTGCATGATGCTGATTACAAATCAGAAAATTTATATGAGGTTGATAGGCCTCAGGGGTCCAATCAGTTGGCAGGACAATTAAAGGTGAATTAAGACTAGATTAGTGCAACCATTAGACACTTTGATGACACCCTTAAGTTGATGGCCAAATGTTGTTGGTCTTTAGGAGTACATATGGGCCCTAATGGAGAACTTTCCCTTTTAGATTCACAGACACTTAGAGAAGCATTAGTTGTAATGAAGTCAAATTATCTGTAGCTACTCTCCGACAGAGATCACCTTCTCATGCTTGGTGAGATCTACTTTGATGCGCTTAAAGCGAAAGAAGAGGAAGTGGATGAGCTTATTGATGAGCTTATGTTTACTAAGGATTCCTTGAAGAGCACTCAAAAGGCCCTTCAAGAATCAAAGATTCAAATTGAAGAACTCTGTGAGGAATTGAGCTTGGTTCAATCATCATCATACACAACAAAAATCCAGTCTTCTATGGCTGCCATGACACCTACGGATGAGAGTGGTACTCATGGTTTGAGGGGAGAACCCCTTAGGGTGGTCAAGCATGAGGAGATTTCAGATTTGCATGGCCTTGAGGACAGGGATGATTCTGAGATTTCTGAGTATTCACACAGCTTGCACCATGGAGATCACAAGTCATCTTTGTGGGAGAGCCAATTGAGGGCTCAAGGCACAGTTACGACAAAGGTGGTGATGCATACACCTTGCGGACTAGCCAGCAGTGAGGTGCATGCATCCACAAGTGACAAGGGCACCAATCTCTACATTGGCGAAGTAGAGATTGCTATTGGTGAGTCTTGTGCTGAGGAGGCGGATTCTTGTGTGACTAGCATGTGGAATCATAATGTTGTTCCTTCTTATTTGCATGAGGATTGCAGGGCATCTTCTAGTGGGAGCATGTCTCCTACATTTGTCAGTAGATCAGGTAATGCACTGGTCGAGGCTGATTGTAGGCATGAGCCTAGTGAGTCACAGGACCTTAAGGAACAGCTAAAAGTAACCGAGGATAAGGTTGTCCAAACCTTAACTCACTTTGATAGCACGCACAAGTTTGTTGAGTACCTCCTATGGTCAGCACAAGTCGAGGAAAGGCAGAAAGGGATAGTCGTTGGAACTTCTATATCAAGTCTACAAACTATCAAGCATGCCCTAGAGGGAATGAAATCAGAATACCTTCATTTTCTCTCAAATGGGGTCTTAGCCATCAAGTTTGCAGAGGGCATTTATAGAGCCATTACCAAATCTGCCCTTCATGATCAGAGATGTGAGCCACCTCCTAATTTGTGCAATAAGAATGATGAGGTGTGGGTTCCCAATGACTATGTAGGTCTTCCATTGGCGCAAGCGGGTGCATTCCACCTTGGCTACATAGTTAGGAGTGCTCATCACTTCTCTTTCAGTCCACACACGGATGATTTGATGATGCATAAGTGTGGGTTGGCTCGGGATTTATATAATCCATTTTGGGATGGAGTGTTTCCATCCTTGGAAGATGGAACCAGAACCTGCGGGACTCCTACTCTATTTCCTTCAGATGGTTGTATACAGGTACAAGAATCAAAGTCTCTTCATGCATATGACTCTTGAGTAGAGTGTGCAACTTCCTTGCCTTAGGAATTTCCGATGGAGGCACTTACCCATGTGTGGCATACACTTTGAGGAACAAGGATACAAGGGAGCTGTGATCTCAAGAGCATGATGGCATTGTTATTCCAACCCATAGTGATGGGGAGACGGTTGTCCTACTTCATGGGACAAGGGATTCTTTCATAATTTTTGGAGGACAGCAGTTGTACATGAGTTTGGAGGAGAGTTGCAG